>JASVEC010000014.1:1132500-1135000 GCA_030770535.1 Batkoa obscura
AAAGAGATAAACAAAGAGGTCATAATGAATAATGTGTCACAGAGGAAATGATAGACGTAACGTGCTGTAGCAACGTTAAGCTGGAGCAATTTCTATGTAAAGGATGTAGAAAATAGCTTCAAACGGTTTTCACCATTTTCACTCTTTTCATACACCCTCTACATAGGTAGAAAACTATAGTTTTGACCACGTCGTTTTTTTTTTGATTTTGAATCGATTTGCTTAAGAAATGAATCTAATTCAAGTTTTACCAGTAACTTTTTCCTTTTTTGGACAAAAAAATGTTCAACATGTATTTTTTTAAAATCATGCCGAGTTTTTGACGAAATTTTGTTAGAGCTTTAAATTAAATTTAAATTCAAAATTAATGTTAGATTAAGTGAATTTATTAGTAAAATTAACGAAATTTAGTATAATTTTTTAAATACAATTCTAAATATAAAAGCTATGGAATTGAAATTAATTCTTTATATGTAAAAAATAGCGTGAAACCTATTCAAATTATTAAAAATAATATATTTATAATAAAAATTTTGAAATAAAACGTGATTTTTGAAAAATTATATACTTTTATGTTAATAACTAATTAATTATATATTTTAATAACTTTTAAATACCACTTTCATATGTAAAAAAATTAGGAAAATCGAATAGTATAATTTAAATTGGGGATTATATAGTAAAAAAAAAAGATCGATTTTTTTTACTTAATAAAAAATCGTTTTTACAATAATTTTTTTTTTAAAACTCATTAAATAACTTTTTAAATAATACAAACATATGTAAAAAATTAAGAGAAGTCGAGTGGTATAAGTTTTATAGCTGTAGGTTTGATAAAAGAAAAGTTATTAAAGTTTTAAATTTTTAAAATAAATCTTTTTTTTTTTTAAAAAGTTATATAAAAATATATATGTTTTCAATTGTGTACTTTCAAAAAAGTAAAAATTACAAAAAACAACTAAATTATAAAGTTGACAATTTACAACCAATACTCTTGAAATATTTTTTTGATATAAAAAGGAGTTAAAGTTAAAGAATAAATAAAAAAATTAATAATATTATTAAAAAATATTTAAATTAAAAAACTTTATTAATTTCTAATAAGCTAATAAAAATATTTGAAAATATTTAAAACACCACGTACATATGTAAAAAATTAAGGAAAACCAAATGGTGTTATTTAATTTGGGGGTTATATAGTAATAAAAATTAGAATATTTATTTTATTATATAAAAAGTTATATTTATATTAATAATTAATTTAATACTTATTTTTAAAAATTTAAAACAGCATAAACATGTGTAAAAAAAAACAAGAGGAATCGAAAAGTATAACTCGAATCACATGTTACATACCAATAATAATAATTAACCAAAAATTCAAAATTTTGAAAAAAATTTACATTTAAAATTTGCATTAAAATTTGCATATACAGGGGGTATGTAAGGTAAAAGATCGAACTTTAACTTCTTTCTCTTTTATTTCCCTAAGCTACACTTGAAAATTTTATAGCTAAGTTTAGTATTTTCTATTAATAAACATTATATTTAGAATTTATAGTTTAATAATAGTTAATAATAGTTATTAATAGCTATTAACTATTATTAATAATTTATAATAGTTTTTAATAGTCTATAATAGTTTCTACTAGCTTTTACTATACTATTCCAAAATGTTCTAGTAAGTTCTATCTTTTTTTAAGTATTTTTTGAAATTTTTTCCAAGTATTTTTTAAAAAATTGAAAATTTTTGGGAATATTCTTAGTAGGAGAAAGGGTAAGTTTAGAGTTAAATCGCTGCTCAAATTTTTTCCAAACAAAAATTGAGTGCCAGTGTCCCCCTCACGAGGATATGAATTATATTCTCTCCTCATTTTTAAAAAAGTTTTAAGAGTATTCTCTGTCTTTTTTATTATTTTTAATTTTTATATAAAAGAAATATCTTTTTTAAAATAAAAATTAATAAAAGGTCTTAAAAATATTTTCCTTTCTTTTTATCATTTTTTATTGATATAAAAAAAGTATTTCTTTTATAATAAATAAAAATTGTCAAAAAGTGTCCCCTAATAAAACTATAAGTTTAATAAGTTTTTCTTTTAAAACAAAAAAAATAAAATTAAAAAGTGTCCCCTGATAAACTTTTAAGTTTAATAGTTCACTTTCAAAACAAAAAAGTCTAAAGGTGTGAACCTAACAAAACCATTAAAGTTAACAAGTTTACTTATTAAAAGTCTATCAATAATAAAGCTTAAAATAATACCTATTAACTTTTTAGCATAATTTTTTTGATTCTTATTTCAAACTTTGATATTATTTTAATATGTTTTATAATATATAAAATAAATATTTGATTTAAAATAAAAAATCGATAAAAGTGAAAATCTATCCCTTAGTAAAAAAAACTAGAAAATAAATATCCACAGTTTTAATATTACATTAAATATTTCAAAAAAAAACATTAATGTAAATATTGAATGTGAAATTGTACCACTTTATGAAA
>JASVEC010000014.1:1142500-1177740 GCA_030770535.1 Batkoa obscura
AACTTTTTCCTTTTTTGGACAAAAAAATGTTTAACATGTATTTTTTCAGAATCATGCCGAGTTTTTGACGAAATTTTGTTGAACTTTAAATTAATGTTAAGTTAAGTGAATTTATAGTAAGATTAATGAAATTTAATATAGTTTTTTAAATATAAAAGCTATGGAATTGAAATTAATTCTTTATATATAAAAGATAGCTTAAAACCTATTTGAATTATTAAAAATGATATATTTATAATGAAAATTTTGAAATAAAACGTGATTTTTGAAAAATTGTATACTTTTATATTAATAACTAATTAAATATATATTTTAATAACTTTGAAATAGCACCTACATATGTAAAAAAATTACTAAAATCGAATGGTATAATTTAAATTAGAGATTATATAGTAAAAAAAAACGATTAATTTTTTTTTACTTAATAAAATACCGTTTTTACAATAAATAAAAATTTCAAAACTCATTAAATAACTTTTTAAATAACACAAACATATGTAAAAAATTAATAGAAATCGAATAATATAAGTTTTATAGCTGTAGGTTCGATAAGAAAAAAGTTATTAAACTTTTAAGTTTTTAAATTTTTTTTTTTTTTTTTTTTAAAGTTATATAAAAATATATACGTTTTTAATTATGTACTTTCAAAAAAGTAAAAATTATAAAAAACAACCAAAGTATAAAGTTGCGAATTTACAGCTGATACTCTTAAGACATTTTTTGATATAAAAATGAATTAAAGTTAAAGAATAAATAAAAAATTAATAATATTATTAAAAAATATTCAAATTAAAAAACCTTTATTAATTTATTAAAAATTAATAAAAATACTTTTTAGTATTTAAAACACCATGTACATATATAAAAAAATAAGGAGAATCAATCAGTGCTACTTAATTTGGGGGTTATATAATAATAAAAATTAAAATCAAAATATTTATTTTATTATATAAAAAAGATATATTTATATTAATAGTTAATTTAATACTTGCTTTAAATTTTTTAAAACAGTATATATATGTGTAAAAAAAACAAGAGGAATCGAAGAGTATAGTTCAAATCACATGTTACATAATAAGAATTAACCAAAGATTCGAAATTTTGAAAAAAATTTACATTTAAAATTTGCATTAAAATTTGCATATACAGGGGTACATAAACTAAAAGATCGAACTTTAACTTCTTTCTCTTTTATTTCCCTAAGCTACACTTGAAAATTTTATAGTTAAATTTAGTATTTTCTATTAATAGACATTATATTTGGAATTTATTAATAGCTATTAATAGTTATTAATAACTATTAACTACTAATAATAATTTATAATAGCTTTTAATAGCCTATAATAGTTCCTACTAGCTTTTACTATACTATTCCAAAATGTTCTAGTAAGTTCTATCTTTTTTTAAGTATTTTTTGAAATTTTTTCAAAGTATTTTTTAAAAATTGAAAAATTTTTGAGGATATTTTTAATAGGGGAAAGGGTAAGTTTAAAGTTAAATCACTGCTCAAATTTTTTCTAAACAAAAATTGAGTGCCAGTGTCCCCCTCACAAGGATATGAATTATATTCTCTCCTCCTTTTTATTAGGTTTAATTTTTATTTAAAAAAAAAGTATCATTTTTGAAATAAAAATTATTATTATAAGTTTTAAAAGTATTTTTTATCTTTTTCATTATTTTAATTTTAATTTTATAAAAGAGAAATATCTTTTTCAAAATAAAAATTAATAAAAAATCTTAAAAGTATTTTCCTTTCCTTTTTATCATTTTTTTTATTAGTGTAAAAAAACCATCTCTTTTATAATAATAAATAAAAATTGTCAAAAAGTGTCCCCTAATAAAACAGTTTTATAAGCTTTAAAAGAAAAACAAAAAAATAAAGTTAACAAGTGTCCCCTGATAAACAAAATTTTGATAGCTTTCATCTTCAAAATTTAAACTCGAGAACACAATAACTTAAGTAATTATTATGTTATGATCAATCATAGAACGACAAAGCGATATTTCACAATGATACTATTTTATTTAATACATTGATTAGAATTTAATAAGTCCAGAAACAATAACTTTTATGTTTATTTTAACTATGTAGCTACAAAATATTTATTACTAGCTTATCTGAATAAGTGTAATTATTATAATATTATAATCCAAACTTATCATAGGTAAATAAAGCTTTAAAATATAGCTAAACATTAAGTTATAAATATAAATAATATTAGATAAAAGAAATAAAAAATTGTTTGAGTTACTTTTTTAAATATATGTGGATGTATTTTTTGTTTAAAATTTTATTAATAATCTTTCCACTTAAACAGTGCTTAAGAAATGGAAAAATAATGAAATCAAAAAAACATCCCAATATATTAAAAGGTTAAATATATACATTTAATCTTTAAGTTAATGCTTTCTTTCTGAAATTATTAATTTGAGTTTTTTTTATTATTATTATTTAATAAAGCTTACTTATTTTTTGTATTCTTATAATGTATTTTTCATTTAATATTAGTTTAAATTAAAAACTGAGCTAAAAAATACAAAATTCATTAGCTTTTATAGAAATCAGGTAGAAAATTAAAAAAACTGAAATACCATTAGGGGTTGTCTGAATTAGTTTCATTATTTTATCCAATTTTTGAAAAATTTTGTATTTTAAAAACTTCGCTTAAAATTCTATAAAATCACATCTTTTATTAAAACAAAAGTACCCAAACACAGTTCTAAATCATTATATTATAGCTCATACTGTAAGTTAGTTGAATTTCTACTAGATCTTAAATACGTGTTCTTATAAAACTTAATTGAGAAATATTTATTATCAACTGCTTTATAACCAACATTGTAGATTTATTATCAAATAAATAAACTATTTTAATGTTATAATTACATTGTTAATATATTGCCAAGTTAACAAATAGCTGCATGGGAAGGAGTAGTTAGCCCCAAAACTATAGTTAACCATCCCTATATAGTACAAGTAATAATAGTTTTTACATATTATTACAGTTACTTGTTCTTTGACTATTTATCAACTTAGCTATTAATAACTTAAGTAATCTTAACATTTAACAATCTATTTCTATCATTTAACAAACTACTTACTTGCTTAGTAAATATCGAAAATTTTAAATTCTCTGTTATCTTCGTAAGGTAAGCTGGGATCGATCTTTTAATTTTTCTGTTTTCTATAGACTTTATAACTCTAATTGTAGCTATATCGCTTTTTTTGATGTATCAGATACTGGATAACAATGTAGTTTATTGTTATGTTTAATAAAGTGTAAATACTTCTTAATGCCCTGCATCTTTATTATTCTTTTTGTATTTTTGTTTCTTTTATACTTTTTAAAAATTGTATCTGTTTTCCCATTATTAACAGTCGAGTTATTAGTTTTATTATGCTCGCAAATAAAAGCCTCAAATCTTGAAATTAGTTGATTGATATCTTCTATTTTACCTAACGCTTCAAAACTACTTTTCCATTTTGAAAGGTTTCCAAAATGTCCATCAATTATACTTTTTCCATGATGCTCAGCAAAAAAATTAAGATTAACATTCAAACTACTATTTATTTTATGAATTTCTTTAAACATATAGTGTAGAAACTCTTGGGATCTAAAATGATTTCCTGTATCTGCCCATATATTAATTTTTGTAAACTTTTTAAATAGAAGCTCTGTAGAGATTAAATCGATTAAACAATCTCCTGCATATGGGGGTGTTTTTTTTAACTTCATTATTTTTTCCATTTTTTAAGCGATGTTTAAGTGGAAAATTTGTTAGTAAAATTTTTAAACATAAAAATACATCCCCATATGCTGAATCATGATTCAATATTTCAGATAAATAATCAAAGTAAACTTTGCCTATTGTTTTATCATCTTTTAAATATAATACACCAAAGCCTAATACTGATATAGCTTGTTTATTATAATGATCTAGATTTATTGAATCTGGTCTTGTTCCTATTTCCATATTTTGTTTAAAATCTAAAACTATTATACAACTTTTGTTATTTAATTTTTTAATAGTTTCATTAAATGTGTTTTTTTGACTATCAACACAGAATTTATGTAATTTGTATAACTTTTCTTCTTCATTGAAAATTTCTTCTATGTTGATAGTCAAAAAAACACATTTAATGAAACTATTAAAAAATTAAATAACAAAAGTTGTATAATAGTTTTAGATTTTAAACAAAATATGGAAATAGGAACAAGACCAGATTCAATAAATCTAGATCATTATAATAAACAAGCTATATCAGTATTAGGCTTTGGTGTATTATATTTAAAAGATGATAAAACAATAGGCAAAGTTTACTTTGATTATTTATCTGAAATATTGAATCATGATTCAGCATATGCAGGAGATTGTTTAATCAATTTGATCTCTACAGAGCTTCTATTTGCGAGCATAATAAAACTAATAACTCGACTGTTAATAATGGGAAAACAGATACAATTTTTAAAAAGTATAAAAGAAACAAAAATACAAAAAGAATAATAAAGATGCAGGGCATTAAGAAGTATTTATACTTTATTAAACATAACAATAAACTACATTGTTATCCAGTATCTGATACATCAAAAAAAGCGATATAGCTACAATTAGAGTTATAAAGTCTATAGAAAACAGAAAAATTAAAAGATCGATCCCAGCTTACCTTACGAAGATAACAGAGAATTTAAAATTTTCGATATTTACTAAGCAAGTAAGTAGTTTGTTAAATGATAGAAATAGATTGTTAAATGTTAAGATTACCTAAATTATTAATAGCTAAGTTAATAAATAGTCAAAGAACAAGTAATTGTAATAATATGTAAAAACTATTATTACTTGTACTATATAGGGATGGTTAACTATAGTTTTGGGGCTAATCACTCCCTCCCATGCAGCTATTTATTAACTTGGCAATATATTAATAATGTAATTATAACATTAAAATAGTTTATTTGATAATAAATCTACAATGTTGGTTATAAAGCAGTTGATAATAAATATTTCTCAATTAAGTTTTATAAGAACATGTATTTAAGATCTAGTGAAATTCAACTAAACTTACAGTATGAGCTATAATAGAATGATTTAGAACTGTGTCTGGGTACTTTTAGGTACATAAACCAAAATTTTCTAACTTATGGCTAATTAGTTAAACAAAAACTGCTTTTAACCCTAATTATTAAATATCAACTTTTGCATTATATTAAAAGTAAAATTACTATTTTTGATATTACAATTTTATAATAAATCATTTGACTAAGTTTATATAATTAATTTAAAGTTTAGAGTTATCAAATGGCTTAGTGGTCTAGTGGTATGATTCTCGCTTTGGGTGCGAGAGGCCCTGGGTTCAATTCCCAGCTGAGCCCAATTACATATTTTTATATATTAAATCTTATCTAAAAAAAACTTTCAATATTTATCTAACTTAATAAAAAAAACGCAACAATAATAAGAGTTACTTAAAGTAATTTAAAACTAGATATCAAAACTACAGTTTTTTTTATATTTAATTAATATAGAGTTATTTAAATTGGTTTCAGAATTTATTTAAAGTTAATCCAAATTTTGAATTTTTAAATTTGTACCTTTAATGTGATAATTAAATCTAAAAAGCCTAAAATTAAATCTCTTTATTTAAAACTTATTTCAATTATTTCCTTTTCTTAAATAGCTAATTTTCTTAACTATATGTTTTATGTTGTTTCTATTAGATATTTAACAGATATGTAACATATAAAACTATATGATGATATAAATAGAGCTGTTTGACCTTATTTACTGTTTCCCTTAAAACACTGATTTTATACATTGCTTGATTAAGTTTGTTATTATCGATGATAAACTGATAATATATGGGGTTGTCTGAATTAGTTTCATTATTTTATCCAATTTTTGAAAAATTTTGTATTTTAAAAACTTCGCTTAAAATTCTATAAAATCACATCTTTTATTAAAACAAAAGTACCCAAACACAGTTCTAAATCATTCTATTATAGCTCATACTGTAAGTTTAGTTGAATTTCACTAGATCTTAAATACATGTTCTTATAAAACTTAATTGAGAAATATTTATTATCAACTGCTTTATAACCAACATTGTAGATTTATTATCAAATAAACTATTTTAATGTTATAATTACATTATTAATATATTGCCAAGTTAACAAATAGCTGCATGGGAGGGAGTAGTTAGCCCCAAAACTATAGTTAACCATCCCTATATAGTACAAGTAATAATAGTTTTTACATATTATTACAGTTACTTGTTCTTTGACTATTTATTAACTTAGCTATTAATAACTTAAGTAATCTTAACATTTAACAATCTATTTCTATCATTCAACAAACTACTTACTTGCTTAGTAAATATCGAAAATTTTAAATTCTCTGTTATCTTCATAAGGTAAGCTGGGATCGATTTTTTAATTTTTCTGTTTTCTATAGACTCTATAACTTTAATTGGGACTATATCGCTTTTTTTTGATGTATCAGATACTGGATAACAATGTAGTTTATTGTTATGTTTAATAAAGTATAAATACTTCTTAATGCCCTGCATCTCTATTATTCTTTTTGTATTTTTGTTTCTTTTATAATTTTTAAAAATTATATCTGTTTTCCCATTATTAACAGTCGAGTTATTAGTTTTATTATGCTCGCAAATAAAAGCCTCAAATCTTGAAATTAGTTGATTGATATCTTCTATTTTACCTAACGCTTCAAAACTACTTTTCCATTTTGAAAGGTTTCCAAAATGTCCATCAATTATACTTTTTCCATGATGCTCAGCAAAAAAATTAAGATCAATATTTAAACTACTATTTGGGGATGTGTTTTTGTGTTCAAGGATTTTACTAGCAATTTTTCCACTCAAACAGTGCTTAAAAAATGGAAAAAGTAATGAAGCTAAAAAAACATCCCCATTTATTTTATATGAATTTGTTTAAATATATGGGGCTGTCCTAATTGGTTTCAGAATCTACTTAGAAATTAATCCAAATTTAAAATTTCAAGTTTGTGTCCAATATAACGGTTAAATCTAAAAAGCCTAAAATTAAATGTCTCTATTTAAAACTTATTTTAATTGTTTCCTTTTCTTAAATAGCTAATTTTCCTAACTATATATTTTATGTTAGCTCTGTTAGATATTTAACAGATATATAATATATAACTATATGATTATATAATTACATAAATACAGTTATTCGGCTTTGTTTTCTGTTGAAATAAAAATAAATGCAAACTTTCATTAAACTTCGAAATCGAATTTTTGAAAATTTCACTACAATAGGGAGGAGTACACAATATAAACATTGTAATTCATTTATATCAATTTTAAGAGTTACTTACAACAACCCAAGGTTTATGGAATTTTATAATAAAACAAAACAAAGAAAAGATATATTATCAAAGTTTACTATCGATAATAATAAACTTAATCAAGTAATGTATAAAATTAGTGCTTTAAGGGAAACAGGAAACAAAAATCAGCAAGTAGTGTTATTATCAACTATAGCTTCAGTATATCCTTTTGATGAATGTAAGAGTTTTGGGTTTAATATAAATATAAATCAATATGATTATTCAAAAATAAGTAATAATAATAAAATATCAACATTAAAACCTATTATTAAAAATACAAAAAAAATTAAAGATGACCTAAATTGAAACTATTGTACAATATTTACTAAATGATTCAACTATTTCATCAAGATTTAATAAAAAAAATAATGATAGTAAATATTTGTCAGATAATACATATATTAAATAAAAGTAGAAGAATGATATATAGTAAATATTTGAATGATCTAAGAGATAAAGCAGTAGCTAGGTCAACACTTTTTAAATATATACCAAGTAATTTCAAAAATCCAGCAAGAAAAACAGATCTATGTAATATATGTGCTCAGTATACAGTTAGAAAAAAGTTACTTGAAAATAAAATAAATACAGCAAAAAACAAAGCAGAGATAGAATTTATGTAATTTGTATAATTTTTCTTCTTCATTGAAAATTTCTTCTATGTTGATAGTCAAAAAAACACATTTAATGAAACTATTAAAAAATTAAATAACAAAAGTTGTATAATAGTTTTAGATTTTAAACAAAATATGGAAATAGGAACAAGACCAGATTCAATAAATCTAGATCATTATAATAAACAAGCTATATCAGTATTAATTTTAGTGTTCTATATTTAAAAGATGATAAAACAATAGGCAAAGTTTACTTTGATTATTTACCTGAAATGTTAAATCATGATTCAGCATATGGGAGTGTTTTTTTGGTTCATTACTTTTTCCACCTTTTAAACACTATTTGAGCGGAAATTTTTTTAGTAAAATCCTTAAACGTAAAAAAATATCCCCATATGCAGGAGATTGTTTAATCGATTTAATCTCTACAAAGCTTTTATTTAAGAAGTTTACAAAAACTAAATATATGAGCAGATACATAAAATCATTTTAAATCCCAAGAGTTCTTACACTATATGGGGATGTGTTTTTTTGTTCAAGGATTTTACTAGCAATCTTTCCACTCAAATAGTGCTTAAAAAATGGAAAAATAATGAAACTAAAAAAAACAGCCCCATATATTTAAACAAATTCATAAAATAAATGGGGATGTTTTTTTAGCTTCATTACTTTTTCCATTTTTTAAGCACTGTTTGAGTGGAAAAATTGCTAGTAAAATCCTTGAACACAAAAACACATCCCCAAATAGTAGTTTAAATATTGATCTTAATTTTTTTGCTGAGCATCATGGAAAAAGCATAATTGATGGACATTTTGGAAACCTTTCAAAATGGAAAAGTAGTTTTGAAGCGTTAGGTAAAATAGAAGATATCAATCAACTAATTTCAAGATTTGAGGCTTTTATTTGCGAGCATAATAAAACTAATAACTCGACTGTTAATAATGGGAAAACAGATACAATTTTTAAAAAGTATAAAAGAAACAAAAATACAAAAAGAATAATAAAGATGCAGGGCATTAAGAAGTATTTACACTTTATTAAACATAACAATAAACTACATTGTTATCCAGTATCTGATACATCAAAAAAAAGCGATATAGTCCCAATTAAAGTTATAGAGTCTATAGAAAACAGAAAAATTAAAAAATCGATCCCAGCTTACTTTACGAAGATAACAGAGAATTTAAAAACTTCGATATTTACTAAGCAAGTAAGTAGTTTGTTAAATGATAGAAATAGATTGTTAAATGTTAAGATTACTTAAGTTATTAATAGCTAAGTTGATAAATAGTCAAAGAACAAGTAACTGTAATAATATGTAAAAACTATTATTACTTGTACTATATAGGGATGGTTAACTATAGTTTTGGGGCTAACTACTCCTTCCTATGCAGCTATTTGTTGCCTTGGCAATATATTAATAATGTAATTATAACATTAAAATAGTTTATTTGATAATAAATCTACAATGTTGGTTATAAAGCAGTTGATAATAAATATTTCTCAATTAAGTGAAGTTTTTAAAATACAAAATGTGAAATCTGGTACTCAGGGTTTGGAGTCAAGAACAGCTATTGCTGGGTTGACTACATTATAAGTCGAAAGGTCTTAGTTTATCTGACTAAGATAGACTTGGATTATGAGGAATAGCACATAATAGGTTACAAGCTATATAAGATAGATAGAATAGACAATACTAATGTAAAATCTATATAAAATACTATTAAGTAAACTTAGTGGCTTTATTAAATGTTCGAGATATCAGGGAATAATTCAGTCAAAAAGCCTCGGACTATTATACTCTGTAAACTCTTTTATACTCTGAAAAGTATAAATATCAAAATGAGAAGATAATATTCTTTTTGGATGGAGCTAGAAATTCTCATAGCAAACCAAACTAAGAGCGTGGGATTGGTTGTCTCTGAAGCTCGAGAACACAACAACTTAGATGGTTGTTATGCTACAATCAATCATGGAGCTGACAAAGCGATGTTTCACACAACTCAGAGTTTATAGAATTTTATAATAAAATAATAAAGGAATGCTAAAGTTTACTATCTATAATAATAAATTCAATCAATTAATGGTTTAAAAAAGCAAAAAATAAGAACCAGTAAGTAGAATTATTATCAACTATAGCTCTAATATATGGGGATGTTTTTTTTAGCTTCAGCATTTTTTCCATCTTTTAAGCGCTATTTGAGTGGAAAAATTAGTAAAATTCTTGAATATAAAAATACATTCTCATGTTTTTTTGATAACTATAAAATATTAGTATTGCAGTCTACTATTAAAGATACAAAAAAACAAAAACAAGAAAATTAAAATTACCACATGCAATATTTGCTTAATAACCCAATTATTTTATCAAGACTTAATAAAGAAAGTAGTATGGGGATGCATTTTTTTAAGAATATAGCAAGAAAACAAATTTATACAATATGTATGTCTATTACATAGTTAAAAATATTTAAGAATAAAACAAAAATAAGAAAGTTTTTATATTAATACTTAAAAAGACATATTTGGTAGAATTATTAAAAAATTAAGTAATAAAAATTATCATATAATTTTAGACTTTGAATAAGATATAAAAATAAAAATAAAAATAAAAACAAGTCTAATAAATTTAGACTATTATAATAAATAAGCTCTATATTGGTATTAAAGTGTGGTATGCTATATCAATAAACAATAAGATGGGAATGTATTTTTATGTTTAAGAATTTTACTAAAAAATTATAATTTAGTATAGCAGGAAACTATTTGATTAGTTTAATATTTAAAAAGTTTATAAGAATTACAGAAAAAAGATAGCTGATAGTTGATGGATATTTTAAATATTTTATAACAGAAAGATAGTTTTTAAAGCATTAGGTAAACTAAAAAGCATCCAACTGATCTCAGAATTTGAGATTTTTATTAATAATTTTTTCATTTAAATAGTACTTAAGAAATGTAAAAAGTGTGAAACCAAAAAAACACCCTTAGATGTAGTTTTTAAAAAGTATGAAAAAAACAAATATAAAGAAAATAATAAAAATACAGAGTATTAAAGAGTATTTATATTTTGTTAAACTTGATAATAAACAACATTATTATCCAGTATCTGACAGATTAAAAAAAAGTGATGTAATTTCAATTAAAGTCATAGTCTAGAAAATAAAAAAATAAAAAATAAAAAATAAAAAATTTACTAAGTAATTCAGTAGATCATAGAAGTTTATTAAATATTGATATTATTTAAAGTATTAATAGTTAATAAATAGTCAAAAAGCGAATAGTTATAATAATTATAAGACTAGTGTTTAATAATTAGAGTCAAAAGCAGCTTTTACTTAATCAATTAGTCGTAAGCCAAAAAAATTTAGTTTATATAATTAAAATAGAAGATATTATCATAAAATATCATAAAATTTAATAGCTTTATTAAAGACATAATACCAGCAAATAGTTCAATTAAAAAGCTTCAAATCATTATATTAGATTTTTTTAATATTTATATTTAAACTGGGTAGAGCTGTATACAAAAAACATGATAACAGTTATAATTATTTGTTATAGTTACCAAGTATAGATATTAAAATGAAGAGATGATGCTTTTTGCAATTAGGAATTCTCACAACAAGTCAAAAATAGAGAACCCTGAATTGATTGTACCATATAAGTTATATTCAAATTAGCTATAAGACTGCAACTAGTTTTATAAACAAATGAATTATTATATTATAATTAATTTTAGAACTAGTAGACCAATATTTTATATAATAAGCAAAAATATTATTTGTATTAATTATGTTGTACAAAAATGACCAATTATAGTTTTAAAGCTAACTACTCCTTTTTATCCAGTTATCAACTTAATAATATAGGGATGTTTTTTTGACTTCATTACTTTTCCCATCTTTTAAGCGCTATTTGAATGGAAAAATTATTAGTAAAATTATTAAATATAAAAACACACTCCTATATTTATATATTTAATTTAAGAGAGAAATATATATTTTATGAATAAAATTATTTAATTCTGCAAATTTTTTGACTTTTTTTATAAGCTTATTAAAAAAACTATTAATAGATTTGCAACATGATTATAAAATTATATGGGGTTGCCTGAATTAGTTTCATTATTTTATCCAATTTTTGAAAAATTTTGTATTTTAAAAACTTCGCTTAAAATTCTATAAAATCACATCTTTTATTAAAACAAAAGTACCCAGACACAGTTCTAAATCATTCTATTATAGCTCATACTGTAAGTTTAGTTGAATTTCACTAGATCTTAAATACGTGTTCTTATAAAACTTAATTGAGAAATATTTATTATCAACTGCTTTATAACCAACATTGTAGATTTATTATCAAATAAACTATTTTAATGTTATAATTACATTATTAATATATTGCCAAGGCAACAAATAGCTGCATAGGAAGGAGTAGTTAGCCCCAAAACTATAGTTAACCATCCCTATATAGTACAAGTAATAATAGTTTTTACATATTATTACAGTTACTTGTTCTTTGACTATTTATCAACTTAGCTATTAATAACTTAAGTAATCTTAACATTTAACAATCTATTTCTATCATTTAACAAACTACTTACTTGCTTAGTAAATATCGAAGTTTTTAAATTCTCTGTTATCTTCGTAAAGTAAGCTGGGATCGATTTTTTAATTTTTCTGTTTTCTATAGACTCTATAACTTTAATTGGGACTATATCGCTTTTTTTTGATGTATCAGATACTGGATAACAATGTAGTTTATTGTTATGTTTAATAAAGTGTAAATACTTCTTAATGCCCTGCATCTCTATTATTCTTTTTGTATTTTTGTTTCTTTTATACTTTTTAAAAATTGTATCTGTTTTCCCATTATTAACAGTCGAGTTATTAGTTTTATTATGCTCGCAAATAAAAGCCTCAAATCTTGAAATTAGTTGATTGATATCTTCTATTTTACCTAACGCTTCAAAACTACTTTTCCATTTTGAAAGGTTTCCAAAATGTCCATCAATTATACTTTTTCCATGATGCTCAGCAAAAAAATTAAGATCAACATTCAAACTACTATTTATTTTATGAATTTCTTTAAACATATAGTGTAGGAACTCTTGGGATTTAAAATGATTTTATGTATCTGCTCATATATTTAGTTTTTGTAAACTTTTTAAATAGAAGCTCTATAGAGATCAAATTGATTAAACAATCTCTTGCATATGGGGCTGTTTTTTTTAGTTTCGTTATTTTTCCATTTTTTAAGCGCTGTTTGAGTGGAAGATTATAGTAAAATTCTTAAACAAAAAAGCACATCCCCATATGCTGAATCATGATTCAATATTTCAGATAAATAATCAAAGTAAACTTTGCTTATTGTTTTATCATCTTTTAAATATAAACACCAAAGCCTAATACTGATATAGCTTGTTTATTATAATGATCTAGATTTATTGAATCTGGTCTTGTTCCTATTTCCATATGGGAATGTATTTTTGCGTTTAAGAATTTTACTAGCAAATTTTCCGCTTAAATAGCACTAAGAAAATGGAAAAAATAATGAAGTCAAAAAAAACACCCCCATATTTTGTTTAAAATCTAGAATTATTATACAACTTTTGTTATTTAATTTTTTAATAGTTTCATTAAATGTGT
The DNA here is from genome assembly GCA_030770535.1 of Batkoa obscura. Classification (NCBI taxonomy): domain Eukaryota; kingdom Fungi; phylum Entomophthoromycota; class Entomophthoromycetes; order Entomophthorales; family Batkoaceae; genus Batkoa; species Batkoa obscura. Next base: position 1,156,135 of record JASVEC010000014.1, read on the forward strand.
TTTTTTAAGTATCAACACAGAATTTATGTGATTTGTATAACTTTTCTTCTATCTCTGCTTTGTTTTTTGCTGTATTTATTTTATTTTCAAGTAACTTTTTTCTGACTGTATACTGAGCACATATATTACATAGATCCATTTTTCTTGATGGATTTTTGAAATTACTTGGTATATATTTAAAAAGTGTTGACCTAGCTACTACTTTATCTCTTAGATCATTCAAATATTTACTATATATCATTCTTCTACTTTTATTTAATATATGTATTATCTGACAAATATTTACTATCATTATTTTTTTTATTAAATCTTGATGAAATAGTTGAATCATTTAGTAAATATTGTACAATAGTTTCAATTTAGGTCATCTTTAATTTTTTTTGTATTTTTAATAATAGGTTTTAATGTTGATATTTTATTATTATTACTTATTTTTGAATAATCATATTGATTTATATTTATATTAAACCCAAAACTCTTACATTCATCAAAAGAACATGGGAGTGTTTTCTTTGGTTTCATTATTTTTTCCATTTTTTAAGCGCTATTTATGTGGAAAAATTGTCAGTAAAACTCTTAAATACAAAAATACATCCCCATATACTGAAGCTATAGTTGATAATAACGCTACTTGTTGGTTTTTATTTCCTGTTTCCCTCAAAGCACTAATTTTATACATTACTTGATTAAGTTTATTATTATCGATAGTAAACTTTGATAATATATCTTTTCTTTGTTTTATTTTATTATAAAATTCCATAAACCCTGGGTTGTTATAAGTAGCTCTTAAAATTGATATAAATGAATTATAATGTTTATATTGTGTACTCCTCCCTATTGTAGTGAAGTTTTCAAAAATTCGATTTCGAAGTTTAGTTATGAAAGTTTGCATTTTATTTTTATTTCAACAGAAAACAAAGCCGAATAACTCTGTATAATTATTAAATTTTAACAGAAATAACATAAAACATATAGTTGGAAAAATCAGCTATCTAAGAAAAGGAAATAATTAAAGTAAGTTTTAAATAGAGAGATTTAACTTAGGCTTTTTAGATTTAACCATCGCATTGAAGATATAAATTTGAATTAATTTCTAGTAAATTCTGAAACTAAGTATCCAGGTAAACCCCATATAGTGAATTATAGTTAATATTTTAAATAAACAATTAAAATACTTTATCTGTTTGCTATTTCTAAATAAAACTTTAAAAAGGGGATCCAGATCCATTCCTTTGTTTAAGAATTTTACTAAAGTGTCTTCTTTCCACTCAAATAGCGCTTAAAAAATAGAAAAGTAATGAAATCAAAAAACACTCTCTTTATGTTAGTATTAAAGTCTAAAACTATTATGCAACTTTTATTATTTAATTTTTTAATAGTTTTATTTTTATTAGATACAAATATATGTTTTAAGTATTAATATAAAATTCATATAACTTTAAAAGATTTTTGTATTGTATTATTTTCAAATAGAAAACGCATCTCTATAAAGGGGTATGTTTTTTTGTAAGGATTTTACTGGAGATAGCCCTTTCTATTCAAATAAAATAGCGCTTAAAAAATGGAAGAAACGGTGAAACCAAAAAAGCGCTCTCATATTTTTATTTTATTTAACTTCAAGTTTTAAATTTTTTATACATGTAAAGTATTTTAAATATATCTGAATAAAGTATTAAAAATTATTTTAATAACTTTAAAACTTAAAAAAAATCCAAAATAGCTTTATTCGAATAACAATAGAGATATTTACTGACTGGTGGTATTTGTTAAATCGTTCAATTAAGTAGTGGAGTTAGTAACTTTATAGAAAATAATAATGGTGATAAAATTTTTGGTGCTATAACAAACAGTTATAAGTTATAAAGCTTTAATTTTTTCTGAAAAAACTATTGTTAGTGATTTTTAGTTTAGTTTTCGTGTAATAGTTTATATTTAGCTATATAAGTAGTAAAATATTAGTTTTATAAAACAATTTTAAGTAATAATATTTGTATATAACGTGTATTTTTTTTGTTTAATAGTTCTTACTAATATTTTTCCTCTAAAATTCCACTTTAAAAAACGGAAAAAACGACAAAACCAAAAACACTCTTCTACATATATTGTTATTGATAATAATAAGCACTTAACTTTAAAACTATAGTATTATCATATAACAACGCATTTGCTTTTTCTGGGCAAGTTTTAATACTACAAAGATATAATTATAAAAAGATAAGTTTTGTTATCTAAAAATACTTTTTTTAATCATATTATTTATTGTTACTTTGATGTGAGCTAAATTCAAAGATTAATAATTTATTAGAAATTTTTTTAATAATTACATGATGAATTTTAAACTGTTAATTGTTTTTTAAATAGAAAATTGTGCTATTTTTGATTTTATTACTTTTTCTATCTCTTAAAGCCGCTATTTGAACAGAAAAATTGTTAGTAAATTCTCAAACAAAAATACATTTGTAAATGGTAGGAGAAGAGATATTGGAAAAATTATTAAATTACAAAATGTATAAAAAAGTACCATTAAATGAATATTAGAGATATGTACTATTTGTTAAGGAAAATTTTGCATAGGTTATTTAATTTTAGCCCTTTAATTGAAAGATTAAAAATCTAGCAGCTTAAAGTTAATTAATTAGTTTTTTTGGATTAACAAAACATACATGCTTTATTAATCTAAAGGCAAAAAAACTATCTCACCACGAAAAATAATATTTATACGCATATTATCATCAATACTTTGATAATATACTGTAAGAAACTAAAACCAAAACGTTAACTATTTATAGCTTAGCTTAATACTTTTAAAGTTAGTTTGAGTAAGCTAAAATTTAACAAAAGTACTATTGTTAATAAAAAGAATGATTATTGACAGTACGCGCTGTTTATTAGCTCAAAAGTCTATTGTGTTATATTTTTGTAACAAAATTATAATATATATGTATATATATATAAATTTAACTTTAAATTAAATATTTAGATTTGCTATAACTATTTTTAAATATATAAGGGATATATTTTTGTGTTTAAGAATTTTACTAGTAAAATTTCCGCTCAAATAGTGCTTAAAAGATGGAAAAAGCAATAAAGCTAAAAAAACATACTTCGTATATTAAGTTAGAACGATTCGAAACCACTAATAAACAAAAAATATATAATGTATAAATATATCAAAAAAATCAATATTTTAATATATAATCAAGGTAGTAATTTAGTATAAAGTACAAAAATAAGACAAAGCCTTACTTTACAAAGTCATCATTGTTCAATATAATCTAACTTTTTATTTATTATCAAAAATTTTGAATGTAATAATTTGAAACTTTGGATAGTATACAGTAAATATAAAAAGTTGACAAATTACATTTTTAGTAAAATTTACCTAATTTTATACAAATTCGGCTCTCTCCACTTTTATAACAAATAGTTAAAAAAACTGGAGAAAGAAGGATCTTAAAAAATTAACATTGCTTTTGAAAGTTTGATTTTAATTAAAGTCACTTCAAAATTATTTTATAGAAAAAACTGGCTAATTTAATTTCAAATAGTTTTATTTTAAGAGCTTTAAACTTGAAAATTCCATTTTTTGAAGTTGACCCCCAATACTAAATAGATTCACATCTTATTTAAAATGGTTAAACATTATCTAGGATCTTTAAGCGGCTGGGCCCAGTTTTAAACCTGTTCTTTTAAGCAACAACTATAAAAATTAGTTTTATAATAAAATATTTGACTTCTGAAAAAGGGTTTGGGATATAAATTTAAATTCTTTTTCCATAATGACTATCGCAAAGCTTGATCTCTGTTCAAAACCTCAATATACTTTATATAATCTTCAGCAATAATGATGTTATTTTTTAGCTTGTCAACAAAGTTCAATATTAAAGCACAAAACCAATACTTAAATATATTAAGTTGTGCATTTTATTATTATTGTTTTGACTTTTTTATTAGCTGTTTTATTAATAAACATAACTAGTAAGTTTTCCTAAATTGCTGAGACCGGATACAATAGCAATTAGAAAATAAGTTTCTTTTGGAACTTTTATTATTCTATTAGCTTTATATATTTTTAAAGCAAACTATATATATAACTACTACTTTAGATTAAATCTTTGTTGAAGCAACTCTAGCTTCATCTATATCAAAATGCTTTTTTTATCATTTAATTTAAAATCCTTTACACAAATCAAGTTGAATTATTTTTGGGTCATTTTTCATAGATTTTGGAATGAATGGATGATAACTTTTTTCACATATAACCCCAATCACCTTTTTAAGGACCCCTTTGAACTTCTAGGGGAAACGCACTTAATAAATCCCTTTTATTTACCAACTTTATCAAGTCTTTTCTTTATGGCTTTTTAAACCATTTATATTTATTTTTCAATCTCACAAAAATCATTCACATTTATTTATTTCTCTTTTAAATTTGTGATTTTATCCTCTTTTATTATTCCTTGAGTTCTTTTTTGAGCTTTCACGCCTTTATTTAGTTTATCAAATTCCTTTCTGTGGACAGAGTATAAAAGTTGATTTATATTAACTTTTTAATGGTTGGTTGGTTGCATTATCCTCCTGTATCTTTTCTGTGTTTACGTTCATTTATTAGATGATTTTTCATTTCCCAACATTTGAATGTTTGATTTTGTTATTTTACAATAGTTGTATTTTGAAATTTTTATTACATGAAGGGGGGGCTTTCTTTCTCAACCTTTTTTATTTAGATTAGTTACAAATTGCTTCCTTTTTTTGTTAGTGGTTTATCTCCAAAAACGTTTATTGATTTATGTTATATTTAATTTCAATCCAATTCTTTAATTATCTAGTTCATTTAAAAAGTAAATCTTGTTTTAGATTTATTTTAATACTGTAATTGTTTTGAAGCTTTCTCAATTTTGTGACCAATTGATTGGCTAAACTCACGGTTTGGTTTTATATACATTTTTTAAATATTTCTTTTAACTTTGATTAGAACCAGAGATATCCCCCCCTTTAGGTTAATGAACAGCAGATATGTTAACAGTCGGGATTTTTATTAGTACATATGAAAGCCCCTTGTTTTACTAACTTAAATAAATGGACGCTTACTGGGCAGTTTACTGGTTTTTAATAAAGATAAAATAATTTAAACTAATTTAAAATTGGACTTTTTGAACTGGTGCTTAAAAGTACTTTGTACTTAATCAAAAATTTTAAGAGTAGTTGAGTTGGCGCGACTTTTAATAATGACCTCTCTTCCCTTTAATTTTTTTGCTTTTCATTTACCAAAATTATACTAAATAAAAGTTGCAAACAATTTCGATAGTAGGAATACAATAAGTTGGGCCAAATTTTATTTTTTGACAGAACAATCATCTATAGAAAATTTAATCCTTAAAAGTCAATGCAAGTTTACACACAAAGTGGGGGGGGTATACTAAAGGTAGATTTTGAAAACATCTTGGATAGTAAAAATACAATAGAATAAGTTAAAAAAATTTTACTTTAAAAATATCTTTGTTATGAGTGAGCCCTAGCTCAGCTAGATTCAAAAGCCGTTACTCTCAAATGCATAATCGTTTGGATCAGTTGAGCAACAAAACTTTGTTCCAAATTTTGGTATTTTTAATTGAATAACCAGTGATTCGATTTAAATGCAGTGAGGATTTTTTAAAAGCTACCCTCCAGCTAAGATATTCCTCGAATCAACTTTAGTATTTTAATTTGAATCAAGTTATTTTCAATAGTTAATGCTACTATTAATGTAAAAAAACTTAAAGTAATATTTTTTTACATTTATTTTATTCATCATACGAATATTCTTTAGTAGTTTAATTCAAGTCTATTTTTTTGATTCGATTCTGTTGGATCATAAATATTACTATAAACATATGCATCAATATCACTACTACACGAGGAAATTAACTTTTTTGTATGCTTATAATAATATGAGCAATGTTCTCCTAACTTTTTCGGCTTGTAAGAGTGTTTTTAATTACCTTTTATTTTGGGCTACAACCCAACCTACAGCTATTTTACTATCTTGGCTTTAAATTCATTAAAATATAATTCCACGAAATTTAAAAAGGGACGACTATACCTGAGGCAATTAATTATAATACTGTAAGCTCCACCATGTGATATTCATTTTTTCTCCTAACCCAATTCCCTCCCTCCCCTTCATCTAAAATAAGTGTTCTAGTCTAGCATTGTCAAAAATGTAACACATTTTTCTTTGTTTTTAGTAATCAATTCATGAAATCATGAAATTATTTATCTTTATCTGATCTGATATAATTTCGATTCATCAATTAATTTACTATGCTCTCTTATTTTTGATTCCGAAAGTACTACAATATTGATTTACACTAGTATTTGTTTTGTAGATTTAGAAACAAATTATCCTTTTTATATCTTTTTATAGATACAAAAATCCATTATAGTATGTTCTTAAAGCATATGACTCCTCCCATCTACAAAAAGTAACTAAAACTTATCAGAAATTAACTTTTTCCTCTTGTCTACATAAAGCCAACGTTCTAATAAATAGTATCTTTATTATTCCAATTTTTAGACACTTTATTTTAGTGCCTTCAGTACAGCTATTTACAAACTAATCTATTCGATTTTTAATTTGATCTATTCTTGCTGTATTGACGTTAATAATTTTCTCCCATTGTTTATCCAATTTATCTTTAATTGTTCAAGACTAAATTAAATAGCATTTTGTCAGTAATGCACTCATAACTATAATCTTTAACAGCCCTTTCTTTATCTTGTTTTTTATGTTTACCTTTTGTTTTGTGGCTTGAATCTTTACAGTTTATAATCTTCACTTTATTTTACACTTTTTTTACAATAAAGCTTTTTGAAGCCATTATATATATTATGATGTTTGATACCCCAGGATTGTGGCCAACTCTTTTAATAATTATCATACTATTTATATTTTGTCTACAATAGTTTCGTTTTTAATCTTCTTTTCCAATGGTTTATTTGGCTTTTGAGTTCTGTGATTGGGTCTTATTATAACATTAGTTTTGCTTTTCAATATTAAACCCCCCCTTTGGAGAATACCAAGTAACTCATTATCTTTATGTCTTTCCATACTTTTTTGATAAACTTTTCTTTAAGAATTAGAAATTAAAGCAATAAAAGTTATAGTTATTGATTTATTCAATATACCACCGGGGCGAGCTAACAGAGTAAAAAACGAACACCTCTAAAAAGCCTTTCCTTTTTTACCTTTTTAAACCCTGTTTTTTGGCTAACTCGTCTAAAAATTAACTTATGTGAAAATAGTTTAATTGCTTAATACCCCCTCCCATCTTGAAAATACTTTTATTAGTTTCATTTCCTTCAAGTATAAGTATCATCTGATTCAATTGTGATGTCTATTCCATTATGATTTCCATTCAAGTAGCCGGGGTTTATTTTATCAACTTTTTTTTGGTAAAATAATCTTCTATCTTATATTATAATTAAAAGATAATTATAATATTGTTTTTTTAACTAAAAGCCAATCATTTTTTATAATTTCAACTTATACTAAATTTAGCAATAGTATAACTATTGAAAATAACTTGATTCAAATTAAAATACTAAAGTTGATTCGAGGAATATCTTAGCTGGAGGGTAGCTTTTAAAAAATCCTCACTGCATTTAAATCGAATCACTGGTTATTCAATTAAAAATACCAAAATTTGGAACAAAGTTTTGTTGCTCAACTGATCCAAACGATTATGCATTTGAGAGTAACGCTTCTGAATCTAGTTGGGCTTGCGATATTAAATTTAATATTTAAAGCTACCTCTTTTGGTAAAATTCATATGAAGTTTTGAAAACAATTTTTGACTAGTAAAATATAAAATGTAAATAAATAATTCATATTTTTTCAAATCAACCCCTGTTTTATGTAAATTTAGCTTTTAAGTCCCATATTAAAATTCACTACTTAATAATATTTAAAAACATTTAGATAGCAAAAAACACAAATACGTAAATAACTCATTAGTTTACAAAATCCTCCATTCTTATATATTGACACAATTATAATCTCTTTGTCAAGGAAATTTTATTTAGTATGATTTATAAATAAACAACTTAAATCTATTTTAAAAATTTTCTAAATCTATACAAACATTGTGTTAAATAAAGTCTTGATAAATTTTGATAGCCTCTACCATTCTTAAAATAGATATTTAAAGTTGTATTAATTTTAGAATTACTTTGTTTTATAAAAGAAGTATCTATAAATACAAAATAGCTATAAAAAAACCTCTCTAAAAGTTAAAAGTTAGCTGATTTTCATTATATATATTGTAAAAAATATCGCTTTGTATAATAAAATTTGATATTTTGTATACTTATAGGGGCGAAGTTCTGGATATGATTAATTCTTGAAACAGAGTCAGTCAATTGCACCCCTGACATTGATATAAAATTTAAATGATAAATTTGACAACCAAAAGTTGAAAGGTAAATTTTAAAGTTTAAAGTCAAATAAACAAAGGGATTAAAAGCTTTGTACATCATAGAATCATCTATTTGATTGATTTGTTTTAAACCTTTTACAATCAGCGTATTTGAGTTAGGACTTGGAATCGGAACTGATAAAGTCAAGTTACTAATTTCCCCAAAGTTTAGGATTAACAAAGCTTTATATAAAAACTTACAGCTTTTACACAAGCTTCTTGTTTATTAGAAAATGTTCATAATTATAAAATTAATAATCCTAAGCTTTGTTAGCGAATGGGAGAGCAACATCATTATTTCATTGACAATAAAGATTTTAAAAAAATTAAAATTGAGTATTTTTTTGTAAATTTAAAGTTAATAATTAGCTATGCTAGCCCAAGTTGTATTTTTGAATAACAATTACTAAGACTTGTTTAGATATACTAATGTTAATGTAAGTTAAGGTACAAAAAACAATCATGTAATAGAATAATAAATTTCAAAATATTATAGTTTATGCCTATGATTGTATAAAACGATAAATTCAAAAAGCTTAGCTATATAACACTTGCTTCACCTTAAATAACATATCCTTAGCTAGACTATATATAAAATATGATAATTAGTATGAAACATCAGACCAAAGTAAAAATTAATGGGCCAACAACTCTCCATTTATATATTTAAAAAAACAAGATCAAAAAGCTAAGTGTCAAAAGCTTCAGCCAATAACTAGATATTTATTTATAAAAATAAAGTTTATTTTATTACTAACACTAATGAAAACCTGGAAGTTTTTTGATACTATTTGTTTAAATCAATACTAATAAAAATTGTTATATATCCGGGTTACTAGTAAAGTGTTGTCTAAAGTATTTTCAAGTATATTGTGAAATCTAAACTATTTTAAAATGTCTATTAAGTTTAAAAATGGTAGAGAAAAAAGATTTAAAGCTAATGCTATAATACCTTAAAAAGATCCTAATTGTGTAGGTTTTTAAAAAATTATGTTGAAATTACTTTTATGATAAAGATTTTGATAAAAACTTCTTAACTTTTAAAATTGATTTTTAAATATTGACATATAAAAAATTAGTTATTTCAAAAAGATTATTTAGTAATATTAGCTCTATTTTATGATCTAATACAAAAATGGTTTTTATTTCTAGTTTGCAATTTAATTTCTAGGTTTGAGCTATCCCTATCATACTATTTTTATTTTAGACTGGATAAATTTACTTATTAAATTTTACCTCAAATGCAACTTTTATAAAAATAAATGCCCATTTGTGGAGCCTCATATTCATAGCTATAGAGCTATAGGGAGGATATTATGATTATATGGCATAATTCACAAATGTGGGTTTTAATAAAGTATTAAAAATGTGTGTTGATAAAAAATCGAAATGAAAATTAAAAAATTATGACTAATACTAGACATAAGATTTAAATAATATATTATTGATAATATTAATATTTTTGAAAATTGAATAGCTTGTTTATAATCCCAATCTAATAAACGTATATCAAAGGAGCTTTTGGGAACCTTTAAATAGTATACAGCATATGAGAAGATGTCTTTTTGTATTTAAGAATTTTACTAACAATTTTTTCACTCAAACCACAGGCGCTTAAAAGATAGAGAAAGTGATCAAAGCCAAAAAAACATATCTAACATATATAATTGATTATTACTTTTATTGACTAATTGCAGAATATATTTTAAAATTTAATATGAATAAAAAGCTTTTTATAATATAAGAGTATTTTTTATAATCTCATCATTTTTTTGGTTTTCTAAAGCTATTATTGTTGAAAGAGAAAAAAAAAGAGGTGTATTAAGTTTTTTTTAATATTTCTTTATCATAAATTTAATTTCATTTACTTTTTCTCCATTTCTTTTGAGCATTATTTGAATGGAATAGCTATCAGTAAAATTTTTAAACAAAAATACATTTTCTATATATGGCTTTTATAATGCTAGTTTCAAAAATTTTGTGATCAATTTTAATTAAATTATTTTTATAGTTGATTGATTGATTTACGAAATAAATGCAATTATTAAAAATTCTGAAACAATTAATTATATTATTAAATAGATTTATTATTATAATTGATATTTCTTACGTAAGCTTAATTACCGTTTTTAATATTTGATTATAGGTTCATATAAGTTAACTTTAATTTATTAAAGTCATTAAAAAATTATATAGAATTTAGTTAACAAGTGTTTTCAAACTATTTTTTTAAGCTGGATTCTGGTTGTATTCAATAAGCTTATCAGCTTTTATTTGTATTATTTTAAATATATTAACTAGTATTCTTTAAATTATGTATACAAATAAATTATATTTTTATACTATTAGCATTTAAAATATATATATATATATTTAAATTTTAAAATTTTACAATGCTTAAAATATTTGATCATAAATAATTTATTCATTTATAATTAATTTATTTTATAATAATAGCCTCAAATTAATAAAAATTTAAAAAAACAGTACTTCAATTACTATAGGTTTTAAATAAAGAGCTATATTTAACTTTGATTCAGCTTACAATATGGGGATGTTTTTCCATGTTTAAGAATTCTACTAACAACCTTTCCACTCAAGTAGCGCTTGAAAAATGGAAAAAAAATGAAATCAAAAAAACACCACCATATGGGGGCTGTCCTAATTGATTTCAGAATCTACTTAGAGATTAATTTAAATTTTAAATTTTTAAATTTTTGTACCTTTTAATGTGACGGTTAAATCTAAAAAGCCTAAAATTAAATGTCTCTATTTAAAACTTATTTTAATTGTTTCCTTTTCTTAAATAGCTAATCTTCCTAATTATATAAATACACTTATTTGACTTTATTTTTTGTTGAAAAATAAAATGCAAACTTTCATAACTAAACTTCGAAATCGAATTTTTGAAAACTTCACTACAATAGGGAGGAGTACACAATATAAACATTATAATTCATTTATATCAATTTTAAGAGCTACTTATAACAACCCAGGGTTTATGGAATTTTATAATAAAATAAAACAAAGAAAAGATATATTATCAAAGTTTACTATCGATAATAATAAACTTAATCAAGTAATGTATAAAATTAGTGCTTTGAGGGAAACAGGAAATAAAAACCAACAAGTAGCGTTATTATCAACTATAGCTTCAGTATATGGGGATGTATTTTTGTATTTAAGAGTTTTACTGACAATTTTTCCACATAAATAGCGCTTAAAAAATGGAAAAAATAATGAAACCAAAGAAAACACTCCCATGTTCTTTTGATGAATGTAAGAGTTTTGGGTTTAATATAAATATAAATCAATATGATTATTCAAAAATAAGTAATAATAATAAAATATCAACATTAAAACCTATTATTAAAAATACAAAAAAAATTAAAGATGACCTAAATTGAAACTATTGTACAATATTTACTAAATGATTCAACTATTTCATCAAGATTTAATAAAAAAAATAATGATAGTAAATATTTGTCAGATAATACATATATTAAATAAAAGTAGAAGAATGATATATAGTAAATATTTGAATGATCTAAGAGATAAAGTAGTAGCTAGGTCAACGTTCTTTAAATATATACCAAGTAATTTCAAGAATCCATCAAGAAAAATGGATCTATGTAATATATGTCCCCAGTATACAGTCAGAAAAAAGTTACTTGAAAATAAAATAAATACAGCAAAAAACAAAGCAGAGATAGAAGAAAAGTTATACAAATCACATAAATTCTGTGTTGATACTTAAAAAAACACATTTAATGAAACTATTAAAAAATTAAATAACAAAAGTTGTATAATAATTCTAGATTTTAAACAAAATATGGGGGTGTTTTTTTTGACTTCATTATTTTTTCCATTTTCTTAGTGCTATTTAAGCGGAAAATTTGCTAGTAAAATTCTTAAACGCAAAAATACATTCCCATATGGAAATAGGAACAAGACCAGATTCAATAAATCTAGATCATTATAATAAACAAGCTATATCAGTATTAGGCTTTGGTGTTTATATTTAAAAGATGATAAAACAATAAGCAAAGTTTACTTTGATTATTTATCTGAAATATTGAATCATGATTCAGCATATGGGGATGTGCTTTTTTGTTTAAGAATTTTACTATAATCTTCCACTCAAACAGCGCTTAAAAAATGGAAAAATAACGAAACTAAAAAAAACAGCCCCATATGCAAGAGATTGTTTAATCAATTTGATCTCTATAGAGCTTCTATTTAAAAAGTTTACAAAAACTAAATATATGAGCAGATACATAAAATCATTTTAAATCCCAAGAGTTCCTACACTATATGTTTAAAGAAATTCATAAAATAAATAGTAGTTTGAATGTTGATCTTAATTTTTTTGCTGAGCATCATGGAAAAAGTATAATTGATGGACATTTTGGAAACCTTTCAAAATGGAAAAGTAGTTTTGAAGCGTTAGGTAAAATAGAAGATATCAATCAACTAATTTCAAGATTTGAGGCTTTTATTTGCGAGCATAATAAAACTAATAACTCGACTGTTAATAATGGGAAAACAGATACAATTTTTAAAAAGTATAAAAGAAACAAAAATACAAAAAGAATAATAGAGATGCAGGGCATTAAGAAGTATTTACACTTTATTAAACATAACAATAAACTACATTGTTATCCAGTATCTGATACATCAAAAAAAAGCGATATAGTCCCAATTAAAGTTATAGAGTCTATAGAAAACAGAAAAATTAAAAAATCGATCCCAGCTTACTTTACGAAGATAACAGAGAATTTAAAAACTTCGATATTTACTAAGCAAGTAAGTAGTTTGTTAAATGATAGAAATAGATTGTTAAATGTTAAGATTACTTAAGTTATTAATAGCTAAGTTGATAAATAGTCAAAGAACAAGTAACTGTAATAATATGTAAAAACTATTATTACTTGTACTATATAGGGATGGTTAACTATAGTTTTGGGGCTAACTACTCCTTCCTATGCAGCTATTTGTTGCCTTGGCAATATATTAATAATGTAATTATAACATTAAAATAGTTTATTTGATAATAAATCTACAATGTTGGTTATAAAGCAGTTGATAATAAATATTTCTCAATTAAGTTTTATAAGAACACGTATTTAAGATCTAGTGAAATTCAACTAAACTTACAGTATGAGCTATAATAGAATGATTTAGAACTGTGTCTGGGTACTTTTGTTTTAATAAAAGATGTGATTTTATAGAATTTTAAGCGAAGTTTTTAAAATACAAAATTTTTCAAAAATTGGATAAAATAATGAAACTAATTCAGGCAACCCCATATAATTTTATAATCATGTTGCAAATCTATTAATAGTTTTTTTAATAAGCTTATAAAAAAAGTCAAAAAATTTGCAGAATTAAATAATTTTATTCATAAAATATATATTTCTCTCTTAAATTAAATATATAAATATAGGAGTGTGTTTTTATATTTAATAATTTTACTAATAATTTTTCCATTCAAATAGCGCTTAAAAGATGGGAAAAGTAATGAAGTCAAAAAAACATCCCTATATTATTAAGTTGATAACTGGATAAAAAGGAGTAGTTAGCTTTAAAACTATAATTGGTCATTTTTGTACAACATAATTAATACAAATAATATTTTTGCTTATTATATAAAATATTGGTCTACTAGTTCTAAAATTAATTATAATATAATAATTCATTTGTTTATAAAACTAGTTGCAGTCTTATAGCTAATTTGAATATAACTTATATGGTACAATCAATTCAGGGTTCTCTATTTTTGACTTGTTGTGAGAATTCCTAATTGCAAAAAGCATCATCTCTTCATTTTAATATCTATACTTGGTAACTATAACAAATAATTATAACTGTTATCATGTTTTTTGTATACAGCTCTACCCAGTTTAAATATAAATATTAAAAAAATCTAATATAATGATTTGAAGCTTTTTAATTGAACTATTTGCTGGTATTATGTCTTTAATAAAGCTATTAAATTTTATGATATTTTATGATAATATCTTCTATTTTAATTATATAAACTAAATTTTTTTGGCTTACGACTAATTGATTAAGTAAAAGCTGCTTTTGACTCTAATTATTAAACACTAGTCTTATAATTATTATAACTATTCGCTTTTTGACTATTTATTAACTATTAATACTTTAAATAATATCAATATTTAATAAACTTCTATGATCTACTGAATTACTTAGTAAATTTTTTATTTTTTATTTTTTATTTTTTTATTTTCTAGACTATGACTTTAATTGAAATTACATCACTTTTTTTTAATCTGTCAGATACTGGATAATAATGTTGTTTATTATCAAGTTTAACAAAATATAAATACTCTTTAATACTCTGTATTTTTATTATTTTCTTTATATTTGTTTTTTTCATACTTTTTAAAAACTACATCTAAGGGTGTTTTTTTGGTTTCACACTTTTTACATTTCTTAAGTACTATTTAAATGAAAAAATTATTAATAAAAATCTCAAATTCTGAGATCAGTTGGATGCTTTTTAGTTTACCTAATGCTTTAAAAACTATCTTTCTGTTATAAAATATTTAAAATATCCATCAACTATCAGCTATCTTTTTTCTGTAATTCTTATAAACTTTTTAAATATTAAACTAATCAAATAGTTTCCTGCTATACTAAATTATAATTTTTTAGTAAAATTCTTAAACATAAAAATACATTCCCATCTTATTGTTTATTGATATAGCATACCACACTTTAATACCAATATAGAGCTTATTTATTATAATAGTCTAAATTTATTAGACTTGTTTTTATTTTTATTTTTATTTTTATATCTTATTCAAAGTCTAAAATTATATGATAATTTTTATTACTTAATTTTTTAATAATTCTACCAAATATGTCTTTTTAAGTATTAATATAAAAACTTTCTTATTTTTGTTTTATTCTTAAATATTTTTAACTATGTAATAGACATACATATTGTATAAATTTGTTTTCTTGCTATATTCTTAAAAAAATGCATCCCCATACTACTTTCTTTATTAAGTCTTGATAAAATAATTGGGTTATTAAGCAAATATTGCATGTGGTAATTTTAATTTTCTTGTTTTTGTTTTTTTGTATCTTTAATAGTAGACTGCAATACTAATATTTTATAGTTATCAAAAAAACATGAGAATGTATTTTTATATTCAAGAATTTTACTAATTTTTCCACTCAAATAGCGCTTAAAAGATGGAAAAAATGCTGAAGCTAAAAAAAACATCCCCATATATTAGAGCTATAGTTGATAATAATTCTACTTACTGGTTCTTATTTTTTGCTTTTTTAAACCATTAATTGATTGAATTTATTATTATAGATAGTAAACTTTAGCATTCCTTTATTATTTTATTATAAAATTCTATAAACTCTGAGTTGTGTGAAACATCGCTTTGTCAGCTCCATGATTGATTGTAGCATAACAACCATCTAAGTTGTTGTGTTCTCGAGCTTCAGAGACAACCAATCCCACGCTCTTAGTTTGGTTTGCTATGAGAATTTCTAGCTCCATCCAAAAAGAATATTATCTTCTCATTTTGATATTTATACTTTTCAGAGTATAAAAGAGTTTACAGAGTATAATAGTCCGAGGCTTTTTGACTGAATTATTCCCTGATATCTCGAACATTTAATAAAGCCACTAAGTTTACTTAATAGTATTTTATATAGATTTTACATTAGTATTGTCTATTCTATCTATCTTATATAGCTTGTAACCTATTATGTGCTATTCCTCATA
The DNA here is from genome assembly GCA_030770535.1 of Batkoa obscura. Taxonomy (NCBI): domain Eukaryota; kingdom Fungi; phylum Entomophthoromycota; class Entomophthoromycetes; order Entomophthorales; family Batkoaceae; genus Batkoa; species Batkoa obscura. The sequence goes on from JASVEC010000014.1 coordinate 1,172,365, forward strand.
ATCCAAGTCTATCTTAGTCAGATAAACTAAGACCTTTCGACTTATAATGTAGTCAACCCAGCAATAGCTGTTCTTGACTCCAAACCCTGAGTACCAGATTTCACATTTTGTATTTTAAAAACTTCACTTAATTGAGAAATATTTATTATCAACTGCTTTATAACCAACATTGTAGATTTATTATCAAATAAACTATTTTAATGTTATAATTACATTATTAATATATTGCCAAGGCAACAAATAGCTGCATAGGAAGGAGTAGTTAGCCCCAAAACTATAGTTAACCATCCCTATATAGTACAAGTAATAATAGTTTTTACATATTATTACAGTTACTTGTTCTTTGACTATTTATCAACTTAGCTATTAATAACTTAAGTAATCTTAACATTTAACAATCTATTTCTATCATTTAACAAACTACTTACTTGCTTAGTAAATATCGAAGTTTTTAAATTCTCTGTTATCTTCGTAAAGTAAGCTGGGATCGATTTTTTAATTTTTCTGTTTTCTATAGACTCTATAACTTTAATTGGGACTATATCGCTTTTTTTTGATGTATCAGATACTGGATAACAATGTAGTTTATTGTTATGTTTAATAAAGTGTAAATACTTCTTAATGCCCTGCATCTCTATTATTCTTTTTGTATTTTTGTTTCTTTTATACTTTTTAAAAATTGTATCTGTTTTCCCATTATTAACAGTCGAGTTATTAGTTTTATTATGCTCGCAAATAAAAGCCTCAAATCTTGAAATTAGTTGATTGATATCTTCTATTTTACCTAACGCTTCAAAACTACTTTTCCATTTTGAAAGGTTTCCAAAATGTCCATCAATTATGCTTTTTCCATGATGCTCAGCAAAAAAATTAAGATCAATATTTAAACTACTATTTGGGGATGTGTTTTTGTGTTCAAGGATTTTACTAGCAATTTTTCCACTCAAACAGTGCTTAAAAAATGGAAAAAGTAATGAAGCTAAAAAAACATCCCCATTTATTTTATGAATTTGTTTAAATATATGGGGCTGTTTTTTTTAGTTTCATTATTTTTCCATTTTTTAAGCACTATTTGAGTGGAAAGATTGCTAGTAAAATCCTTGAACAAAAAAACACATCCCCATATAGTGTAAGAACTCTTGGGATTTAAAATGATTTTATGTATCTGCTCATATATTTAGTTTTTGTAAACTTCTTAAATAAAAGCTTTGTAGAGATTAAATCGATTAAACAATCTCCTGCATATGGGGATATTTTTTTACGTTTAAGGATTTTACTAAAAAAATTTCCGCTCAAATAGTGTTTAAAAGGTGGAAAAAGTAATGAACCAAAAAAACACTCCCATATGCTGAATCATGATTTAACATTTCAGGTAAATAATCAAAGTAAACTTTGCCTATTGTTTTATCATCTTTTAAATATAGAACACTAAAATTAATACTGATATAGCTTGTTTATTATAATGATCTAGATTTATTGAATCTGGTCTTGTTCCTATTTCCATATGGGAATGTATTTTTGCGTTTAAGAATTTTACTAGCAAATTTTCCGCTTAAATAGCACTAAGAAAATGGAAAAAATAATGAAGTCAAAAAAAACACCCCCATATTTTGTTTAAAATCTAGAATTATTATACAACTTTTGTTATTTAATTTTTTAATAGTTTCATTAAATGTGTTTTTTTAAGTATCAACACAGAATTTATGTGATTTGTATAATTTTTCTTCTTCGTTGAAAATTTCTTCTATCTCTGCTTTGTTTTTTGCTGTATTTATTTTATTTTCAAGTAACTTTTTTCTGACTGTATACTGGGGACATATATTACATAGATCCATTTTTCTTGATGGATTCTTGAAATTACTTGGTATATATTTAAAGAACGTTGACCTAGCTACTACTTTATCTCTTAGATCATTCAAATATTTACTATATATCATTCTTCTACTTTTATTTAATATATGTATTATCTGATAAATATTTACTATCATTATTTTTTTTATTAAATCTTGATGAAATAGTTGAATCATTTAGTAAATATTGTACAATAGTTTCAATTTGGGTCATCTTTAATTTTTTTTGTATTTTTAATAATAGGTTTTAATGTTGATATTTTATTATTATTACTTATTTTTGAATAATCATATTGATTTATATTTATATTAAACCCAAAACTCTTACATTCATCAAAAGAATATACTGAAGTTATAGTTAATAATAACACTACTTATTGATTTTTATTTCCTGTTTCCCTCAAAGCACTAATTTTATACATTGGTTGATCAAGTTTATTATTATCGATAGTAACTTTGATAATATATCTTTTCTTTGTTTTATTTTATTATAAAATTCCATAAACCCTGGGTTGTTATAAGTAGCTCTTAAAATTGATATAAATGAATTATAATGTTTATTTTGTGTACTCCTCCCTATTGTATTGAAATTTTCAAAAATTCGATTTCGAAGTTTAGTTATGAAAGTTTGCATTTATTTTTATTTCAACAGAAAACAAAGCCGAATAACTCTATTTACATAATTATTAAATTTTGACAGAAATAACATAAAACATATGGGGCTGTTTTTTTTAGTTTCATTATTTTTCCATTTTTTAAGCGCTATTTGTTAGTAAAATTTGTTAGTAAAATTCTTAAACACAAAAATACATCCTCATATTGGAAAAATCAGCTATCTAAGAAAAGGAAATAATTAAAACAAGTTTTAAATAGAGAGATTTAATTTTAGGCTTTTTAGATTTAACCGTTATATTGGACACAAACTTAAAATTTAAAATTTTGATTAATTTCTAAGCAAATTCTAAAATTAGTTCGGACAACTCTAGTTATTTAAATAAATTAACAGTGAGTAATTTAATCTTTAATTAACTTAGAAGTGTTATATTTACTATAGGTGTATTTAATGAAGATCAAAGCTACATGTTTAATTTTATATGTATTAATTTTATATGTATTAATTTTATTCTTATTCTTAAAGAAGCATTATTTTAAAAAAAGCTAAAGTTAAAGTTAAAGTTAGATACTGACGCAGAAAATAATACTAGATATTGATTTATCATAATAATATAGCTAAAGTTGATTTTAAAACACAATAACAAATAAAATTAATAGAAATGAAATAAAGTAAATTTATAATATAAAAATAATATTAAAAAATTAACAAATTTGAATTTTTTTATCAAAACAAAATCTTATAACATTTATTAGTTATTACTTTTATTAGTAGCTGAATATTGATAGTTTTATAATAATAAATTTTTTATAAGATTTTTGATTGATATCAAAAATTGTAATAAAAAACTAATACAGAGTTTGTATAACTGGTAAATTAATATGGGGATGTTTTTTTTGCTTCATTACTTTTTCCATCTTTTGAGCGCTATTTACGTGGAAAAATTATTAGTAAAATTATTAGTAAAATTATTAAATACAAAAATACATCCCCATATAATAATTATAAAGTTTATTATGATATTTAAAACATTTAACATTTAAACCAAAAAACTAAAAAATAGTTGTTTCATATCTTAAAGGTAACTTTTAGTTTTCTGTAGTTTAGTTGAGGTTAAAGTTAAACGCAGGATTGATGAATGATTTTTTTAATAGTAAGTGTAATATGCCTGGCCCAAAATTATCAAACTATATTTATTATAAAATCATTAAAGTTATGTTTTTTACATAATATAAAAAGCCTATCATTATTAAAAATACTTCTATTACTTTTTGCATCTTTTAAGCACTATTTGAATGGAAAAATTGTTAGTAAAATTCTTAAACATAAAAATACATCACCATATCAAAAAAGTGATAGATATTCAAAAATTCAATTGAAATATAAAGTTACAACACCTATTAGGTATTGGATTTGTAATAAATATTGGGGTTATCTCACGAGTATAGATTGATTAGGGATAGGGATAGGGATAGGGATAGGGATAGGGATAGGGATAGGGATAGGGATAGGGATAGGGATAGGGATAGGGATAGGGATAGGGATAGGGATAGGGATGTGAAATCTGGTACTCAGGGTTTGGAGTCAAGAACAGCTATTGCTGGGTTGACTACACTATAAGTCGAAAGGTCTTAGTTTATGTAACTAAGATAGACTTGGATTATGAGGAATAGCACGTAATAGGTTACAAGCTATATAAGACAAATAGAATAGACAATACTAATGTAAAATCTATGTAAAATAATATTAAGAAAACTTAGTGGCTTTATTAAATGTTCGAGATATCAGGGATTAATTCAGTTAAAAAGCCTCGAACTATTATACTCTGTAAACTCTTTTATACTCTGAAAAGTATAAGTATCAAAATGAGAAGATAATATTCTTTTGGGTGGAACTAGAAATTCTCATAACAAATCAAAATAATTAACCATGGGACTGACGAAGCGATATTTCACAGGGATAGGGTTAGGGTTAGGGATAGGGATAGGGTTAGGGATAGGGTTAGGGATAGGGTTAGGGTTAGGGTTAGGGTTAGGGTTAGGGTTAGGGTTAGGGTTAGGGTTAGGGTTAGGGTTAGGGTTAGGGTTAGGGTTAGGGTTAGGGTTAGGGTTAGGGTTAGGGTTAGGGTTAGGGTTAGGGTTAGGGTTAGGGTTAGGGTTAGGGTTAGGGTTAGGGTTAGGGTTAGGGTTAGGGTTAGGGTTAGGGTTAGGGTTAGGGTTAGGGTTAGGGTTAGGGTTAGGGTTAGGGTTAGGGTTAGGGTTAGGGTTAGGGTTAGGGTTAGGGTTAGGGTTAGGGTTAGGGTTAGGGTTAGGGTTAGGGTTAGGGTTAGGGTTAGGGTTAGGGTTAGGGTTAGGGTTAGGGTTAGGGTTAGGGTTAGGGTTAGGGTTAGGGTTAGGGTTAGGGTTAGGGTTAGGGTTAGGGTTAGGGTTAGGGTTAGGGTTAGGGTTAGGGTTAGGGTTAGGGTTAGGGTTAGGGTTAGGGTTAGGGTTAGGGTTAGGGTTAGGGTTAGGGTTAGGGTTAGGGTTAGGGTTAGGGTTAGGGTTAGGGTTAGGGTTAGGGTTAGGGTTAGGGTTAGGGTTAGGGTTAGGGTTAGGGTTAGGGTTAGGGTTAGGGTTAGGGTTAGGGTTAGGGTTAGGGTTAGGGTTAGGGTTAGGGTTAGGGTTAGGGTTAGGGTTAGGGTTAGGGTTAGGGTTAGGGTTAGGGTTAGGGTTAGGGTTAGGGTTAGGGTTAGGGTTAGGGTTAGGGTTAGGGTTAGGGTTAGGGTTAGGGTTAGGGTTAGGGTTAGGGTTAGGGTTAGGGTTAGGGTTAGGGTTAGGGTTAGGGTTAGGGTTAGGGTTAGGGTTAGGGTTAGGGTTAGGGTTAGGGTTAGGGTTAGGTTAGGGTTAGGGTTAGGGTTAGGGTTAGGGTTAGGTT
>JASVEC010000140.1:0-32500 GCA_030770535.1 Batkoa obscura
CCCTAACCCTAACCCTAACTAACCCTAACCCTAACCCTAACCCTAACCCAACCCTAACCCTACCCTAACCCTAACCCTAACCCTAACCCTAACCCTAACCCTAACCCTAACCCTAACCCTAACCCTAACCCTAACCCTAACCCTAACCCTAACCCTAACCCTAACCCTAACCCTAACCCTAACCCTAACCCTAACCCTAACCCTAACCCTAACCCTAACCCTAACCCTAACCCTAACCCTAACCCTAACCCTAACCCTAACCCTAACCCTAACCCTAACCCTAACCCTAACCCTAACCCTAACCCTAACCCTAACCCTAACCCTAACCCTAACCCTAACCCTAACCCTAACCCTAACCCTAACCCTAACCCTAACCCTAACCCTAACCCTAACCCTAACCCTAACCCTAACCCTAACCCTAACCCTAACCCTAACCCTAACCCTAACCCTAACCCTAACCCTAACCCTAACCCTAACCCTAACCCTAACCCTAACCCTAACCCTAACCCTAACCCTAACCCTAACCCTAACCCTAACCCTAACCCTAACCCTAACCCTAACCCTAACCCTAACCCTAACCCTAACCCTAACCCTAACCCTAACCCTAACCCTAACCCTAACCCTAACCCTAACCCTAACCCTAACCCTAACCCTAACCCTAACCCTAACCCTAACCCTAACCCTAACCCTAACCCTAACCCTAACCCTAACCCTAACCCTAACCCTAACCCTAACCCTAACCCTAACCCTAACCCTAACCCTAACCCTAACCCTAACCCTAACCCTAACCCTAACCCTAACCCTAACCCTAACCCTAACCCTAACCCTAACCCTAACCCTAAGAGGTAACATTAATTTTTTTAACCAAACTATTCAACTTTGAAAAAAACTACCTTTAAACAGGCTAAATTCTTATTTTGATTTTTCCTATTTTAACTTAAATTTGGATCAACCAATCTTTCCTCTTATAAACATCACATCTGATAATCTTTATCATTTTTCTACTAACTTGATTTGCCGGCTGTGTAAACCTTGTAATACTACTTCAATTATAATTTTAACCTCTCAATACCAGTTAAAAAATCCCATAAACCAAAAAGTTCTTTATTACAAAATTATTAATACTTAGCTACTAATGAGATAACTCCAATACTTATTGCAAAAGTAATAGCTAATAGGTGTTAGAATTTTATATTTCAATTAAATTTTTTAATATTTACTACTTTTTTAATATTTACTACTTTTTTAATATTATTTTTGTTTTGTTTTTACTATTTTAAACTACTTTTGGTCGTGTTATAGTTATAACCCAGTGTTTAGTGTTACTCTCATTAATTTCACCTAAAAATAAAAATACTTGTTTTTTTAATATTATTTATATATACTTAATATTAATAATAAATCAATTTTAAACTTTTTATTATTATTTAATATTAAGTTTAAATATCATTGTTTAGTTTTATTTATTTGTTTATATTTATACGTACTTATATATAGAAATTATGTTAAATAAAGTTTATGGTTTTTTACTCGGTTTTTTAATTTAGTTTAAATTTTTAATAATTTTCATTTAATAGCAGAAAACTATCAATATTTGTTATTTTAATATTTGATATTCTTAAAATAGATTTTTAAGTTTTTTATTTAAATAGCATTTAAAAAATAAAAAAAGCCATAAAGCTAAAAAAACATCTTTATATATTATTATTTATTTCATTATTTATTTCATTATTTATTTATAATAATGAATAGTTTTTTTATTTAATATAGAATAATTTAATTATAAAAAACTTATATAAAAACCAGATTTAATATTTAAAAAATTTTCAATATTTAATCTTATAATAAAAAATAGCAAAAGTAGCTATTTAATAATTTTAATTAAAACATAAGTTTGTTTAAAATGTGATATATGAATTTATTTTTAGATTAGATTATTTATTATTAACTTGTCTGAATAAGTATAACTATTATAACATTATAGCATAAACTTATTATAAATATAAAAGCTATTATTTTTAAAGTTATTATATTTTAGTTAAAATTATTTTAAATAAAATTATTTTATTTTATTAGTTATAATTATTTTTATGCTTGTTTTTATTATTTTATATAGTTTATTAATAAATATTTTATACTTATAAATTAAAGTCTATTTTAATTATAAAACTTAAAGCTTATTAATTTTCAGTTCTATTCAGAATTATAATATTTTATTATATAATTAAATTTTATATTTTATATACATTTTCAGCTTTTTATTACAAAACATAAAGATGTCCGAATTAGTTTCAGAATTTAATTAAAAACTAATCCGAATTTTAAGTTTTTAAATTTGTAAGTCTTTAGTATATAATTGGTTAAATTTAATTTAAAAACTTATTTTTATTATTTTATTCTTATTAAATGTTTAATAGATATATAATATATAAATATTGTGAAAGTTGGTACTCAGTAGTAGGAGTTAAAAGTAGTTCTTGCTTGATTAACTTGCCTTGAGTCGAACGGTCTTAGTTTATATAACTAAGATAGACTTAACTTAATAGAAATAGTACGTAATAAGCTACGAATTATGTAAAACAAGTATAATGGAAGATACTACTGTAAAATCTATGTAAGATGTTGTCAGAAAGACTTAGTGACTTTGTTAATAGTACGATATCAGGGAGTAATCCAATTAAAAAGCCTCGAGTTATCATATTGAAGAATCTCTTTTATACTCCAATAGGTATGGATATCAAAACGAGAGGATAATATTCTTTGCAATATAAAGTTATAAATTCTCGCACCAAATCAAAATAAGGGACTCTAACTTGATTGTGCTTGAACTTGAGAACACAGCAACTTAAGTGATTGTTGTGTTATAATCAATTCAAGAGCTAATAAAGCTAATAACCCAATATTTCATAAACTTTAACCTTAATTTCTATATTAAAAAGTAATCTTAATATTTTTAATAATAAAAAACCTTTTATGTAATATGAAAAGTTGTATAATTTTAATGATCTTATAAATATTTAAACAAAACAATTTATGAATATAATTTAATAACTTTAAAATAAATTTATTTATAAATATAAAATGTTTTTTAATTTTTTAATTTTTTAACAATTATAATAATTGTTTTATAAACTATATATGGGGGTGTTTTTTTTGGCTTCATTATTTTTTCATCTTTTAAGCGCTATTTGAGTGGAAAAACTGTTAGTAAAATTCTTAAACATAAAAATACATCCCCATATAATAAACTTTACAATTATCATGTTAACTTAATTTACTAATTATATAAACTTTATATTAATTTTTTAATTATAATTTTTGACATTAGTTAAAAATCCTATAAATTAAAAATTTATTGTTATAAAACTATTAATAAAATGATTTAAATATTTATTGTAAAAATAATAACTAATAAGTATTATAAAATTTTGAATATTTATTAGTTTTTTAGTATTATTTTTGTGTTTTAGAGTTGTTTTTGTTTATTTTAAGCCATTTTTAATTGTATTATAACTAAGCTAATATTTAGTATTACTTTTATTAACTTTATCTAATTTTAACCTTGATTTTAATAAAATAAAATAAAAATACTTATGTTTTTTTAGTTTTAGTTTAAAGTATTTTTTTAATATTATTTATATATATTTAATATTAATAATAAACCAGTTTTAAGCTCTTTATTATTATTTAATATTAAGTTTAAATATTGTTATTTAGTTTTATTTATTTGTTTATATTAAATAAAGTTTATGATTTTTTACTCAGTTTTTTAATTTAGTTTAAATTTTAAATAGTTATGTGAAAGTTGATACTCAGTAGTAGGAGTTAAAAGCAGTTCTTGCTTGATTAACTTGCCTTGAGTCGAACGGTCTTAGTTTATGTAACTAAGATAGACTTAAATGAATAAGAATAATACGTAATAAGCTACGAATTATGTAAAACAAGTATAATAGATAATACTACTGTAAAATCTACGTAAGATATTGTCAGAAAGTCTTAGTGGTTTTATTAATGGTACGATATCAGGGAGTAATCCAATTAAAAAGCATCGAGTTAGTATGTTGAAGAATCTCTTTTATACTCCAATTGGGTGGTTATATGTAAGGGGTATAATAGTTATTCCTTATTATAGTTGCCAAGTATGGACATTAAAACGTGGACAATAAGTTCTTCATGATCAGGTGGTAGTAATTCTCACAGCAAATCTATATAAGGAACTCAGGATTGATTATACCACATGGATCACGATCAAATTGATTACAAGACTACAACTAGTTTTGTAAACGAGTCAAATGATTGTTATGTTATAATTAATCTGAGAGCTAATAAAGCAATATTTCACAGCTTTTAGATTTATAATAAGTTTCTTTTATAATATTATAATAGTTATACTTATTCAGATAAGCTAATAATAAATAATCTAATTTAAAAATAAATATAAACATTTTAAATTAAAAAATATTAATATTTTTAAGAGTTATTTTACCATATTTAGCTTTTATTATAAAATTCGTTATTATTATGATAGTTAAGACTTTTATTTATCAAAAAGTAACTTGAAAATAAATTTATATATTATATCCAAACAAGCTTATGTTTTAATTAAAATTATTTTCAATATTAAATCTGGCTTTTATATAAGTTTTTTGTAATTAAATTATTTTATATTAAATAAGAGAGCTATTTATTATTATGAATAATAATACATGAGGATATATTTTTTTGTTTAATAATTTTACTAGCGGTCTTTCCACTTAAATAGCGCTTAAAAAATGGAAAAAGTAATAAAACCAAAAAAACATCCTTCATATAAAAACATGTTTTTTTAGCTTTATAACTTTTTTTATTCTTTAAATGCTATTTAAATAAAAAATTATTAGTAAAATTTTTAAACAAAAAAATACGTTTTTATATATGTAAATAATTAATTCGAATTAAAATGAAAGTTAATATATAATCAGTTTTTTTAATTAGCTACTTATTTTAATAAATATAAAATTTTAATTAAAATTATGGTAAAATTAAAGTTTATGCTAAATAATTTATATTATATTATTATTAAAACATTACAAAAACAATATAAAGCAGAAATAAAAAACTCAAAAATCTATTTTAAAAATATCATATTAAAATAACAAATATTAATAACTTTCTGCTATTAAACGAAAACCATGTGAAATATCGCTTCATCAGCTCTAGGATTGATTATAATATAATAATCAATTCTGAGTTCCTTATATAGATTTGCTGTGAGAATTACTACCACCTGATCATGAAGAACTTATTGTCCACGTTTTAATGTCCATACTTGGCAACTATAATAAGGAATAACTATTATACCCCTTACATATAACCACCCAATTGGAGTATAAAAGAGATTCTTCAACATACTAACTCGATGCTTTTTAATTGGATTACTCCCTGATATCGTACCATTAATAAAACCACTAAGACTTTCTGACAATATCTTACGTAGATTTTACAGTAGTATTATCTATTATACTTGTTTTACATAATTCGTAGCTTATTACGTATTATTCTTATTCATTTAAGTCTATCTTAGTTACATAAACTAAGACCGTTCGACTCAAGGCAAGTTAATCAAGCAAGAACTGCTTTTAACTCCTACTACTGAGTATCAACTTTCACATTTCATCACTTTTCTATTTTCAAGTACTATTTAAGTAGAATAATTGTTAGTAAAATTCTTAAATAAAAAAATACATCCCCATATTTATAGTAAATATACCAACTGTAAGTTAATCAAAAATTAAATTACTTATTGCTAATTTATTTAAATAAGTGTAAAAGCCATTATTTTTAAAATTATTACATTGTAATTAAAAAAATATTAGATAAAATAATGCCACCTGTGTAAGTTAATTTAAATAAAATAGTTTTAAATAGTTTAACAAAATAATATAAATCATAAAAACTAATTTTATAATTTATGTTTTAGTTATTTAAATTTCGTTTTATTTTATTTTATTTTTATTAGCTTATATGGGGATATATTTTTTTGTTTAATAATTTTACTAACAATCTTTCTGCTCAAATAGTACTTGAAAATAGAAAAGTGATGAAATGTGAAAGTTGATACTCAGTAGTAGGAGTTAAAAGCAGTTCTTGCTTGATTAACTTGCCTTGAGTCGAACGGTCTTAGTTTATGTAACTAAGATAGACTTAAATGAATAAGAATAATACGTAATAAGCTACGAATTATGTAAAACAAGTATAATGGAAGATACTACTGTAAAATCTATGTAAGATGTTGTCAGAAAGACTTAGTGACTTTATTAATGGTACGATATCAGGGAGTAATCCAATTAAAAAGCCTCGAGTTATCATATTGAAGAATCTCTTTTATACTCCAATAGGTATGGATATTAAAACGAGAGGGTGTTATTCCTTCCAATATGAAGTTAGAAATTCTCACAGCAAATCAAAATAAGGGACTCTGACTTGATTGTGTTTGAACTTAAGAACACAGCAACTTGAGTGATTGTTGTGTTATAATCAATTCGAGAGCTAATAAAGCAATATTTCACAGATGTATCTTTTTGTTTAAGAATTTTACTAACAATCTTTCCGCTCAAATAGCACTTAAAAAATAGAAAAAGTAATGAAACCAAAAAAACATTCCCATATTATCAAATTTCATAAATTATTTATATTAAGTAGTTATTAAATTATTAAACTGTTTTTGAATACTTATTTTAATATACGAAATATAATATTTTAAAAAAAAGCTTTTAATTTAATATTTAAAAAGATTATTTAAAAGCTATGAAATTTGGTGTCAAAACTTAATTGCTTTATGGGGATGTATTTTTGTGTTTAAGAATTTCACTAACAATTTTCTACTCAAATAGCGCTTAAAAGATGGAAAAAGTAATGAAACCAAAAAAAACATCCTCTTATGTTAGTTATAAAAAGCTGAAAGTTAAAAAAATGCGTAAAATAAAAAAAAGTTATTTAATAAAAGATAAAGCTATATTAGCAATAATAATAATAAAATATTTATATAAAAATATTATTTAATATGATTAAATGTAATAAAAAGCTGAAAGATGTAAATAAAGTTTGAAATACATTTATATAATAAAATATAAAATAATATAATATAATAATAATAATAATAATAATAATAATAATAAAATACTAATATTATAATCTATTATTAAAAATAAAATAAATATAGCAATAAAAAATGAAGCAAAGATAGAGAAAAACTTTAATAAAGGAAAAAAGTTATATAAATCTTATAAATCTTATATTGATACTCAAAAAAACATATTTAATAAAATTATTAAAAATTCAATAAACTAAATTTAATAAATTTAGGCTATTATAATAAACAAGCTATATCAGTATTAAAGTTTGGGGGTGTTTTTTTTAGTTTTATTACTTTTTCCATTTTTTAAGCGCTATTTGAGTAAAACAATTGTTAATAAAATTCTTAAACAAAAAAATACATTCTTATATATTGTTTAATAACATGATTGACTTGTTTTCAAAGTTAAAAAAGCTAAGTTATTATTTTTAAATAATAATTAAAAAATATCAAGTATTCTAATTAGCTTATATAATAAGGAAAAGCACATAATATAAACTTTATAATTTATTTATATTAATTTTGACAATTATAGCTTTAATATATTTTTTTAAATATAAGAGTTTCAGATTTAATATAAGTAAAAATCAATATAGTTGTTTTTAAATAATTAATAACGATAAAATATTAATATTATAATCTATTATTAAAAATATCAAAAGAATAAAAATGAGCAAATCAAAATTATTATATAGGGATGTATTTTTTTATTTAAGAATTTTACTAACAGTTTTTCCGCCCAAATAGTGCTTAAAAGAAACACCTTTAAATATTAATATTACTTAAGTTATTAATAGCTAAGTTAATAAATAGCCAAAGAGCAAATAGTTATGATAATCATGAAAATTGGTACTTTAGTGGTTGGAGTTAAAAGCAGTTTTTCCTTAATTAACTGGCTATAAGTTAAAAAGTCTTAGTTTATATAACTAAGATAGATTCAAGTTAACAAAATAGTATACAATAAGCTACAACCTATATAAAACAAATAAATTAAAAAATGTTACTGTAAAATTTATACAAAATGTTATAAAACTTAATAGCTTTATTAGAAATACAATAACAGGAAATAATTCAGTTAAAAAGCCTTAATTATTATATTAAAAAAAATTTGTACTCCAACTAGGTGGCTGTATATAAAAAACATAATAACAGTTATACTTTTTTATTTAATTCCCAAGTATGGATGTTAAAATAAGGAGATAATATTTTTTACAATTAGGTGTAAAAATTCTCACACCAAATCAAGATAAAAAGCTCTGAATTGAATTGATTGTACTATATAAATCATAGTCAAATTAATTACAAGACTGCAAACTAGTTGTTTTATAAACCAATTAAATAATTACTATATTATGATTAACTATAAAGTTAATAAACCAATATTTTATATAATAAATAAAGCCAATTAATCCAATAAATTAATTTTTTATATATGTTAAATAATTCAAAATTATTAACAACCTTATATATTTTTGTTATTTTTAAAAAGCTTTAATATTTATTTAGTTGATTTTAAAAAATTAGGAATCCAAATAAATTTCAAAAAAAAAATGATATGGAGGGTGTTTTTTTGGTTTCATTGCTTTTTCCATTTTTTAAGTGCTATTTGAGCGGAAAGATTGTTAGTAAAATTCTTAAACAAAAAAATACATCCCCATATAAATATTTCAGCTTTTATTTTATAACAAGTATAGCCTTAAATAAAACTTTTACTAAAAGGCTTTTTAAAATGATTTATAATAATAAAATAATATTTATAAAATTTATAAATTTATGACTCAACTATAAAACAATACTATGATTAAATTAAAGTTGAAATACTTAGCTTTTCATTTTTAAGACTTAAAATATTAATTTTCATTTCAAGTTTTTATTAGTTTAAGCTATTGCCATAAAACAAATTAATTATAAATAAATAAAACCATTGTAGTTAAATATAACTTATATTTTAAATTAACATAAGCTTGTTTTATATATTTTTTATTGAAAATATGGCAGTAGTTATATTGATACAATTTTATTTATTTATCATCTTTAAATTATTATCAGTATAAAACTAAAAAAAATACTTTTATATATTCATTTTAACTATATTTTTGTTTTTAGAATATTTGTAAATTAATAATACACAAAAAATAATATATGTAATTATATAATAAATATGTTATGTTTTTTAATTATAAAAGATATTATTAAAATTAATTAAAATTAATTAAAATAATTAACAATAGAAATTGACAAAAAACCATTATAAGTTTTATAATTAACCAATAAAATAATAATCAGTTAGCATTATTCCTAGCAACTTGTTTTTTATTTTCACAGCATTTATACAGTTAATAGTATTATTATAATAAATTTAACTTAATTTAAAATGAAAAACAAAAGCTTTCATTTAAAAAAAATTATTAGCCAATAGTTGCTAAAATATAAAAATATAAAAGATTTTAGACTTATCTTATACAAACTAAATTGTTATTTTTTGAAAATATTAAAGCACATTTAAAATAATATAATAAACTATATAATCTGTTTAATAAACATGTTTCAAAAGTATTATAAAGGTGAAAATATTAAAAATAATATATGCGGATGTTTTTTTAGTTTCATCACTTTTTCATTTTTTAAGCGTTGTTTGGATCGAAGATTGTTTAGTAAAATTCTTAAACAAAGAAATACATTCCCATATTATTTTTAACATTATAAAATAACTACTTTTAGTTTTAGTTTTTTAATTTATTTTTCAAGCAAGTTAAAAAAAAATAAACAAAGTGGAAAAAGTTTATAATAAACATTTATAGCTTTTGGGTTTTCTTACAAGTATTATTATTTAGTGCACAGATTTGTCTAATTAGCATACAGCATATTATTTTGAAAAGGTATCTTTTAATTAGCGTTTTAGCTAATAAAAACACTTAAAAACAAAGCATTTTGAATTCTGATTGGCTTTATTTTTTCACTTAAAGTATGACTAAAATATGCTACATACTATCTAAAAGTTCTTTTAATATATATATGGGGGGATTTATTTATATATTTAAGAATTTTACTAACAATTTTTCCGCTCAAATAGCGTTTAAAAATGAAAAAAGCAATGAAACCAAAAAAAATGCCCCTAATATACGCTTGTGTGGATTGGGATTATAAATGAATTAAATTTTTGAAAATATTAACACTGTTAAATAATATACTGTTTAAATTTTATATTAGTATTAGTAATAATTTTTTAGTTTTCGTTTCCATTTTTATTAACATATATTTTAGTACTCTATTTAAAACTCACATTTATCAATTATGGTATATTATATAAGCTATAAGGATAGAGTTCCAGATAGGGATCTATTTTCATATTTAAACAAATCAATTAATAAATCGATTTTAAAATTAAATTTTATCAAAATTTTTATCATAAAAGTAACTAATTTTAGGACGATTTTTTAATAAATCTATAATTAAACTTTTTTAAGATATATTTAGCTTTTCAAGTCTTTTTTCTAACATTTTTCAAAATTAGTATAAATGTATTTATATTAAAATTAGTAAACATTTTAAAGTGGTTTATAGTTTTATAATATACTTAAAATATCTTAAAAAAACAACATCCCCCTAATAATCTAATCTGATATGATAATAACTTTTATCAATATTAGTTTAAACAAATAGCATCCATCAGAAAACTGGGGACATTTATTAACAGTAATAATAAAATAAATTTTGTTTTTTTGTAAATATTAGTTATTGGCTAAAACTACACACTTAACTTTTTTTAATCTTGTTTTTATCAATATGTAAATGAAAATGAGTTTGTCTTGTTAATTTTTACTTGGTTTGTTTCATACTAACTATCATATTTTGTGTATAATTTTAGCCAAAAATATATCATTTAATGTGGAACAAAGTATTATATAGCCAAGCTTTTTCAAATTTATCAAGTTTTACACAATCATAAGCATAAACTATAACGTTCTAAAATCCATTATTCTATTAGATGGCTGTTTTTGTTACCTAACTTACATTAATATGTAAACAAGTTTTAGTAATTGTTATTTAGAAGTATAAATGAATATAAAATCATGTAGTTAATTATTAAGTTTAAGTTTACAAGTATTTTAATTTAAAAAATCTCTTTTTAATTTTTATTAATGAAATGTATGTTGCGCCGTTTACTAACGACTTAGGTTTATTAAGTTTATAGTTATAAATATTTTCTAACAAGAGCTTGTATATAAAAGATATAAGTTTTTATGTAAGGGCTTTATTAATACTAAACTTTGGGCCAATTGGTAACCGACTTTATCAGTTTTAATCCCAAGTCCCTAATTCAAACATTGTTGATTGTAAAAAGTTTAATAAATCAATCAAATAGATAGCCCTATAATGTATAGAAATTTTAATACTTGTTTGTTTGGTTTGCAGTAGTGTTATTACTTATACTAAATTATTTGACTTTAAACCGTTAAAATTTACCTTTTAATTTTTGGCTGTCAAATTCGTCCCTTTTAAAGTTTGTCCCAAATATATAACTCTGTTTCAAGAATCAATCCTATCTGGAACTCCGCGCCTCTAACTATACAAAATAATCAAATTTTATACTTAAAATAATATTTTTTATAATTTTAACTTCATAATAAAAAGTTATCTGACTTTTTAACTTTAGAGATGTTAATTTTTTATGACTATTTTTTATTTAGTGCATTTATTTTGTTTTATAAAACAAAGTAATTTTAAAACCAATAGAACTTAGCTATCTATTTTAAGGATGTGTAAAGTTATTGTCAAAATTTATTAAGATTTTAATACAATGTTTATATCAAATTTAGAAAAATTTCAACATAGACATAGGATTGATTTTGTTAATGTTTATTTATAAATTATACTAAATAAAATTTCCTTGACGAAGATTATTTCAATTGAACCAGTGATTTGATTAAAATACATATGGTTTTTTTAAAAGTTGTTCAACTGAGATTCGAATTAAGTTATTTTTAATAATTATGCTATTACTAAAGTTGATTAACATTAGAATTTAAAATTTTAGAACAAATTAGTTTTTTGATTAAAAAACAAAACATAATTTATTAATTATTTTGGATCATATAAATCATATAGTATAAAATAGAAAATCGTTTTATCAATAAAAAAAGTTGATAAAATGAACCAATACTTAGATAGAAATCATAATGAAGAATAGATTAGACACCACAATTGAATCAGATGGACACCTGAAGGAAATAATGAAAGCAATAAAAAAGATTCTCAAGATGGTATTATTAGGCAATTAAACTATTCTCATAATTAATTTTTAGTAAAATTTTTAGATAAATCAACTAAAGACAAGGTTAAAGGATTCTTAGGTGCTTATTTTGCTGTTAGACCCAGAATGGTGTATTTAATAAAACCAATAAATGGAACTTTTATTGATTTAAGTCCAACTCATTCTTAAAAAAAAATTTACCAAAAAAGTGCAGAAAGACATGAAATAATGAATTATACTTGGTGAATTCCAAAGGGTTTAATATTGAAAAAGCAAAATCAATGTTATCATAAAACCCAACCACAGAACCTAAAAAAATCAATGGAAAAGAAAATCAAAAGCGGAAACTATTGGATATGAAATCCTGAATAGTATAATAATCATTGAAAAAGGAGCTGGTCACAAAATCAGATACTAAAAATAATAAATATAGTGGCTTAAAGTTTCTTGTAAAAAGAGCATAAAGTGAAAATCACAATTATAAAGATTTAAGCCACAAAACAAAGATAATATAAAAAACAAGATAAAGAATTGTAGGACTATATTTATAAGTGCATTGCTAATAAAAATGATAACTAGCCTTATGATAATAAAAGATAAGTTGGATTAAGCGTGGGAGAAAATCATCAGCATTAACAATAGAATAGGCCAAATTAAAAACCAAATAGATGTTTATAGTTATAAAGAAAAAGGCAAAATAATAATTTTAATTTCTGAATCTACAAATGCCAGTGTATAAATCAATATTTGTGGCACTTTCAGAATCAAAAATAGAACATCATAGTAAATTAATTGATAAATCAAAAACTATCAGATCAAATAAAGATGAATTTCAATAATTTTATGAATTGGTTAATTATTAAAATGATAGAAAAAGTGTGCTACATTTTTGATAATGCTAGATAGAATACTTAATTTAAATGAAGGATTAGAAAAAAAGATGAACATAACATCCCGGAGTCTACACAGTATTATAGTTGCCTCTCATACATAGTCAATCCCCTTTTAAATTCTGTGGGATTATATTTTAATGCACTTAAAGTTAGGGTAATAAATACAAATTATAGCTCCAAACCAAAAGATAATTTTAAAAACATTCTTCAAGCCGAAAAAGAAGCTGGAAGTGAAGAACATTGCCCAAATTATTTTAAACAAACATACAAAAAAGTTTGTTTCTTCATGTAGTGATGGGTATAACATTTTGTGGTAATGTTTATGATCCGATAGAATCAAATTAAAAAAATAAACTAAAATGGGGATGTTTTTTTTGGTTTCATCACTTTTTCGATTCTTTAAGCGCTATTTGAGTGGAAAGATTGTTAGTAAGATCCTTTTAAACAAAAAAATACATCCTCAAATTAAGCCG
Organism: Batkoa obscura; assembly: GCA_030770535.1. NCBI lineage: Eukaryota > Fungi > Entomophthoromycota > Entomophthoromycetes > Entomophthorales > Batkoaceae > Batkoa > Batkoa obscura. Next base: position 13,735 of record JASVEC010000140.1, read on the forward strand.
CTAAACAATATTTATATGGTAAATAAATAAATGTAAAAAAATATTGTAAGTTTTTTGTATTAATATAACATGCCTTATCTGATTATTATTATTTTAAAATACCAATTGATTCGAATCTCAGTTGAACAATTAAAAAAACCATCTGTATTTCAATCAAATCACTGATTCAATTAAAAATAGCAAACTTTGACTAAAGTTTTGTATGCCCAATTAATCCAAACAGCTATGGGTTTAAAATAATGCTTTTGAATTTAGCTGGACTCGTTAATAAAGTAATTTTATAAGAAAGTAAGATTTGTCCAACTAATTGTATTTTTGCTATCTAAAATGTTTTCAAAATCTACCACCACCTTGTATAAATTTTTACATAACTTAAAGCATAAAATTTACATAAATAATGATTCTGTCAAAAAATAAATTCGACACCTAAACATTGTATTTTTACTATTAAAACTGTTCACAAAAATTTATCTAGTATAATTTTTGGTATAATAAAAAGCAAGAAAATTAGAGAAAGTCATTAAAAATCGCGCTTTACACTACTCTTAAAATTTGATTCTAAGCACCAAAAGTTTAATTTTGGGCCAGCTCAAAGTTTTAGAAAACTGGATGTTTCAAAAAGAGCAGTTCAATTTTAAATTATGTTATTTTCTATTAAAACCATTAGACTATTTGGGTTGGTAAAACGGAGCATAAGCACTGATAAAAATACGACTATTGATGCATATGCTGTTTATTAACTTAAGGGTCTGTCCTGATGAAGATTAAAAGAAATATTAAAAAAGTGGATATATAACCAAGCTATAAGTTTAACCAATCAGGTAAGAAATATTCAGGGAGCTTCAAACAATTACAATATTAAATTAAGTTCAAATAACTTTTACTTTAAATAAGTTAAATAATCAAAAAGGAAGAATTGTATAGAAATTAAAAGATACAATATAAAATCAATGAGGTTGGTGATAAAACCACCAACAAAGAAAAGAAAAGGAAAGCAATTTATAGCTAGTGTAAATAAAAAGGTTAAGAAAGCTTCCATGTAATAAATTTCAAAACTATTGCAAATAAACAAAACCACAAATATTTAACTATTGAAATGAAAAATCAGCTAATAAATGAATGTAAATACAGAAAAGGTATAGGATAATGAATTGCTAGAAAGTTAGAATATAAGTAAAATCGATTTTATACTCTGTTAGAAAGGAATTTGATAAGTTAAAGGGTGAGCTCAAAAAAAACACTGAAGATACTGAAGAAACAAAAAGAGACAAAATTATAGGTTTAAAGAAAAACAATTTTTTATGAAATTGAAAAATGCGGACATGGTTCAAAAACTGCAAAGGGTTTAACAAAGTTAGTTGGTAAATGAAAGGAAGGGTTTGTTAAGTATTTCAGTTTCAGCAGTTCAAAGAGAGCTCTTAGAAAACACGATTTATCATACATGTGGAAAAAAGTATCGTCTGTTCCAAAATCGTGGAATGACCCAAAAATATTTCAAGAGCTGAATTTGTAAAGGATTTTATCAAACTATATGATACAAACCATTTTTATATAGATGAAGTTAGTTGGAATTGTTTCAACACAGATTTAACTTATGAATATAGTTATACTTTAAAAAGATATAAAGCTAGTAGAATAATAAAAACTCCAAAAGAACTTATTTGTTTGATTGTGTACTGTCTGTCTCAGTAATTCAGGAAAACTTGCTAAATCATGCTTATTAACAAAACAGGTAAGTAATAGAAAAGTTAAAACAGTAAATAAATACTCATTAATATATTTAAATATTGATTTTGTGCTTTAAATAATACTGAACTTATTTGATAAATTAAAAAATAATACTATTATTGCTAAAAGGTTATCCTTTTCTATATATGCTCTGCTGCTCTATTCTTAAACCCAATTCCACTTTTTTTCAATTATATTAAAAATTATATAAAGCATATTGGGGTTTTAAACAGAGATGATGAGCTCTTATTAATACTATTATGGAGAAAAGAATTTAAATTCATACCAACCCAACCTTTTAAAAGTCAAATCTTTTATTATAAAACCAACTTTTATGGTTTGTTGCTTAGAACAAGTTATAGCTGGGACCAACGCTTAAAGATCTAGATAATGTTTAACTATTTCAAATAAGATGAATCTTATTTTAACATACATTTAATATTTAAGGGTCAACTTCAAAAAATGAAATTTTAGCTTTAGCTTTAAAATAAGATTTTTTGAAATTAGCCCAGTTTTCTATAAAACTTTGAAAGCAATGGAATTTTTTTAAAGACCTCTCTTTCAGTTTCTTAGCTATTTGTTACAATAAGTAGGAATCAACTTTATATAAAGTTGGCTGGATTCTATTAAAAATACGATTTGTTTTACTTTTGTATTTACTATCTAAAAGTTTAAAACTCTATTTAAAGTGAATTTTTAATAATAAATAAAAATCAGATTTATATGTTGAATGGTGGATTTTGTTAATAATAAGATTTGTCTTTTGCACCTTATAATAAATATACCTTAAATTAATCATGTATTAAAAATGCTAGTTTTTTATAAGTATATTTATAATTAATGATATTTATATATTTCATTTGTTAATGGTTTTGAATTGTTTTAACTTTATTTCAAATTCAAATTAAACATTTAGATCATTATAAATTATATTTAAATATGTATTAACTCTCCTTTTATGTAATGGATATTTGACTTTTTATAAAAAAGTATAATAAGATTTAATTACAAAAATATATATCGTAATAGACTTTTAAGTTAATAAACAGTACACATACTTGTTGATAATCATTTTTTTTATTAACAGGGTACTTTTATTAAATTTTGGCTCATTTAAACTAATTTTAAAAGCATTGACTAAGCCAAATAGCTATTGTTTTAATTTTGATTTTTTACAGGTATACTAATCAATATTCTAATAATAATACGTATAGATATTATTTCCTAGTGAAGTGTTGAAAGTTTTTATCTTTACATTAATAAAACACGTTTTGTTAACGCAAAAAAAACTAGTTTAACCTATTTGGGCTAGATTTTTCAGCTTTTAATTAAAACTTAACTGATAATTATTTTATATAAACGTTTACCTCAATAAAATCGTACATCTCCAAAATATTCTTCTGATATAATATACTTTTTTATATATGTTTGTAATCTAATAATTTTTTTAATATTTACATTTTCTATTTAGAAAATAACTAGACAGTTTAAAGTTCATACAATTGTTAAAAAAAATACCATCTAAAGTTGTTTTATTAAAAACTGTTAATAAATTTTATTAACTTTGAATTTAAAAGTTTACATCAAAGCAATAATGTAATAAAAAATGAAGAATAAAAATATTTTTGGATAATAAATAGAGTTTGTTTTTGATTGCTTTTATATCTTTTATAATATTAAGGTTTGCCCAGAAAAAGTAAATGTGTTATATAATAACTATAGCTTTAAATTTAAGGTTTTTGAAAAAGCAAGCAAAGTTAAGATGTTTATTATTATTCTCAAGAACGATATATATGGGGGTGTTTTTTTATTTTATCATTTTTTCCATTTTTTAAGTGTAATTTGAGAAGAAAAATTATTAGTAGAATTATTGAACAAAAAAATACACCTTATATATAGTAAATATCATAAATTTAAAATTTTGAATTATATTATTTAAAATTATTTTATAAAATTAATACTTTTTTATTATTTGTATAACTAAATATAAACTATTATCTAAAAGCTAGCTTAATTATTTTAGGAAAACCAAACTAAAAATCACTAATAATAGTTTTTCCAGAAAAAACCTAAGAGTTTTGTAACTATTTATTATAGCAATAGTTTTTATCAATATTATTATTCTTTTATACAAAGTTGTTAAGTACACTCTTAGTTGAATAATACAGTAAACATTATAGTCAGCAAAGATTTTATATTTCTATCTAACTAGATAAAGCTATTTATTTTGGATTTTTTTAAGCTTAGCATACTTTTACCAAGTTATTAATTTATATTTATATTAATACAAAGGATATTTAACCTGGTTGTAATGCTTTACCAAAAGTTTTGTTAAGAATATTAAAATAATTTTTAATTTAATATAAAAGGTTTTTGGCTTTTTATATATAAAGTATTTTAAATATATAGTAGTAAAGTATTAAATTAACTTTATTAAAATTTAAGGATGTCCGAATTAGTTTTCAGAATTCATCTAAAAATTAACCCAAATTTAAGACTCAAAAGTTAAAATATTCAACTTAAAAAACTTGTTTTAAACATCTTAACATTAAACAAAGTAGAAGAATAATATATAGGGATGTATTTTTTTGTTTAAGACTTTTACTAATAAAATTCTATTAAACAAAATTTTTACAGTATACTAACTATTTGAAGCATACTTTATAAAATCATCTATAACAATTACTTGTATTAGCTTATACATTATTTTATAGATTTTTGTCGTAATTTGAAATTGTTAAGTACTTTTGCTTTTTGATGAAAAATTTGTTATGGAATTTTTGAGCAAAGTTTTTAAAATACGAAATATTTAAAAAAAATTATATTTCAATATAATGTTATATAAAACTAAAAGTAGAAGTTATTAATTAATGATAATAATCTTAACTTAGTTTACTTCAATTAATTGAGATATTGGGATGTATTTTTGTATTTAAGAGTTTTACTAACAATTTTTCCACTTAAATAGCGCTTAACAGATAGAAAAAATAATGAAACCAAAAACATCTTCATATTAATCGTTGATTATTATTTTTTATAATTAAAATAACTGTTTAAAATTTTAAATTTTGATTTTTTCTTTTTATAAACAAACTTATTAATGTTTTATATTTTTTAAGCTTAGCTTTTTTTAAGTAATATTTTCCAAGTAGTAGTTTTTTTTAAAATATTTTGTACTAAATGTTTTTAACAGTGTATTTTTATTTAGGATATTTTTTATATTTAAATTTATATATATTTTTAATACTTGTGAAAGTTGGTACTCAGTAGTAGAAGTTAAAAGCAGCTCTTAATTGATTAAATTGCCTCCTTGAGTCGAACGGTCTTAGTTTATGTAACTAAGATAGACTTAAATGAATAAGAATAATACGTAACAAGCTACGAACTATGTAAAACAAATAGAATAGATAATACTACTGTAAAATCTACGTAAGATATTGTCAGAAAGACTTAGTGGTTTTATTAATGGTACGATATCAGGGAATAATTCAATTAAAAAGTATCGAGTTATCATGTTGAAGGATCTCTTTTATACTCCAATAAGTATGGATATTAAGACGAGAAGATAATATTCTTTGCAATATGAAGTTAGAAATTCTCGCAGCAAATCAAGATAAGAGACTCTGACTTGATTGTATTTGAACTTAACTTGAGAACACAGCAACTTAAGTGATTGTTGTGTTATAATCAATCCGAGAGTTAATAAACCAATATTCCACATACTGGAACATATATTATATATAGGGGTGTATTTTTTTGTTTAAGAATTTTACTAACAATTTTTCCGCTCAAATAGTGCTTAAAAAATGGAAAAAATAATGAAACCAAAAAAAACACCCCCATATAGCATTTTTAATGTTTAATAAATTAACTTTATTTATAATAAGACTTAATTTATCTTTTTTTTTTTAAATTAATATAAAGCAGTCTAGAACTTAATTATAAATTATAAATTTTTATCACTTTGTTTATTACTACCTTATTAAATCAAAACTTTTATATTTTAATAGCTATATTATAAAACCAATATTTGATAACAGTTAATTTATTTGATGTTTTTGAAAGCTTTAATTTTCTAGCTGAAAGTTATTATTATATTAGCATAAAACAGCTAAAAATATAATTATAAACCATAATTAAGCATCCTGCCCAGTTATAATTTTTATTAACAAGTTTTTAATTTTAGTTTAATTTTTTATTAAAATTAAATTATTATCTTATTTATTTATTGTTTATAAAATATTTTGATTTATTTATTAAAAATATCTTTCAATTATATTTAACAGTTTTTAAAAAATTATTTTATTATCAACTAATCTGTATACTTGAATTATATAAATCATATAAATATGAATTTTGTTTTATTAGTAAATATTAATTAAAACCAGTCTAACTAAGCTAATTAGCTTAAAAAAATTAATTAAACAAACAGTATATGAGGGTGTTTTTTTTTGGCTTCACCACTTTTTCATTTTTAAGCGTCGTTTGAATGGAAAGATTGTTAATAAAACTCTTAAACAAAAAACATACCCTCATATGGGGGTGTCCGAATTGGTTTCATTTTTTTATCCAATTTTTAAATATTTATATTTTAAAAACTTTGCTTAAAATTCTATAAAAATAAATTCTTTATTAAAAGCCAAAAGTACCCGACACAGTTTTAAATTATTTTGTTATAATTTATATTGTTAATTAGCGGAATTTTTATCAAATTTAATATAAATTTCTGGATTAGCAAGGACTTTACTAATATAGCCTGTATAGTGATATTAATCAAAGTTGTAATATGTAAATAAATATATATTTTTATAAAACTTTATTAAAAAATATTTATTGTTAACTGTTTTACAGCCAACATTGCAGATTTGCTATCAAATAAATAAACTATTTTAGTATTATAATTACATTATCAATATATCGCTAAGTTAATAAATAGCTGCATGGGAGGGAGTGGTTAGCCCCAAAACTATAATTAACCATCCTTATGTAACACAAGCAGTATAATAATAGTTTTTACTTATTATTACAACTACTTGCTCTTTGACTATTTATTAACTTAGCTATTATTAATTTAAGTAATATCAACATTTAATAATTGATTTCTATCATCTAATAAGCTACTTACTTGCTTACTAAATATCAAAACTTTTAAATTTTCAGTTATTTTTGTAAGATAAGCTGGGGTTGACCTTTTAATTTTTCTATCCTCTATAGACTCTATAACTTTAATTGTAATTATATCGCTTTTTTTGATCTATCAGATACTGGATAACAGTGTAATTTATTACCACGTTTAATAAAATGTAAATACTTTTTAATACCTTTTATTTTTATTATTTTTTTTGTATCTTTGTTTCTTTCATACTTTTTAAAAATTATATTTATTTGCCCATTATTGACAGTTGAGTTATTAACTCTATTATGTTCACAAATAGAAATCTCAAATTTTGAAATTAATTGATCAATATCTTATATTTTACCTAATGCTTCAAGATTATTTTTCCATTGTCAAAGATTTCCAAAATGCCCGTCAACTATACTTTTTCCATGATGCTCAGCAAAAAAATTAAGATCAATATTTAAACTACTATTTATTTTATAAATTCCTTCAAATACATAATGTAAAAACTCTTGAGATTTAAAATGATATCCTGTATCTGCCCATATATTAATTTTTGTAAACTTTTTAAATAAAGGAAGGCTCTTTAGATATCAAATCAATTAAATAATCAAAATAAACTTTGCTTATTGTTTTATTATTTTTAAATATAAAACACTAAATTTTAATATTGATATAGCTTGTTTATTATAATGATCTAGATTTATTAAGTCTGGTTTTGTTCCTATTTCCATATTTTGTTTAAAGTCTAAAATTATTATACAACTTCTATTATTTAATTTTTCAATAGTTTCATTGGGTATGTTTTTTTGAGTATCAACACAAAATTCATGTAATTTATATAACCTTTTTTCTTTATTAAAAGATTCCTCTATCTCTGCTTTATTTTCTGTCGCTGTATTTATTTTATTTTCAAATAACTTTTTTCTAACTGTATACTGGGCACATATATTACATAAATCTGTTTTTCTTGCTGGATTTTTAAAATTATTTGGTATATATTTGGAAAATGTTGACCTAGCTACTGCTTTATATTTCAAATCATTAAAATATTTACTGTATATCATTCTTCTACTTTTATTTAATATATATATATTGCCTGACGAATATTTATTATCATTATTTTTTTATTGAATCTTGATGAAATAGTTGAATTATTAAGTAAATATTGTATAATAATCTCGATTTGCTCATCTTTAATTTTTTTTGTATTTTTGATAGTAGGTCGTAATGTTGGTGTTTTATTATTATTGATTATTTTTGAATAATCATATTGATTTCTACTTGTATTAAATCCAAAACTTTTACATTCATCAAAAGAATATACTGAAGCTATAGTCGATAATAATGCTACTTGTTCGTTTTTATTTCCTGTTTCCTTTAAAGCACCAATTTTATATATTGCTTGATTAAGTCTGTTATTATTAATAGCAAACTTTAATGACATTTCTTTTCTTTTTTTTGTTTTATTATAAAATTCCATAAACTTTGGGCTATTGTGAATAGTTGCTAAAATTAATGTAAATGAATCACAATGTTTATATAATGTGCTTCTCCCTATCGTATTAAAATTTTTAGAAATTCCATCTCGAAGTTTAGTTATAAAAGCTTGCATTTTGTTTTTATTTTAATAAAAAATAAAGTCAAATAACTATATAATCATATATTATATAGCTATTGAATATTTAATAAAAAATACAAAACACTGTGAAATATCGTTTCATCAGCTCTGTGATTGATTATTGCATAATAATCACTTAACTTGTTTACAAAACTAGTTGGAGTATAAAATAGATTTTTCAACATAATAGCTCAAGGCTTTTTAATTGAATTGTTCCCTAATATTTTACTTTTAATAAAGCCACTAAGTCTTTCTGACAATATCTTATGTAGATTTTACAGTAGTATCCTGTATTCTATTTATTTTACATAGCTCGTAGCTTATTGCGTATTACTCCTATTGATTTAAGTCTATCTTAGCTACATAAACTAAGGTCTTTTGACTTACGGCCAGTTAACTAAGGTAGAACTGCCTCTAACTCCAATTACTGAGTACTAACTTTCACAAACATATAATCAAAAAAATAAAATAAAATAAAATAAATAAAATAAGTCTTTAAGTTAAATTCTGAAACCAATTCGGACACCCCCATATAAAGATATAAATTTTCTTGTTCAAAGATTTTAATAATAATACTTAAAATAGAAAAACGATAAAATCAAAAAAAAACACTTTTATATTATTTAAAATAAAACAAAATATTTTAAAATATAAGTATAAAAATTAATTTAATAAAAATAGTTTTAATTAGTTTATTGTTTTAAATAAAAAGTATTATAGCTTTATTGTTATTTTTAAGCTTTAAAATAGCAGTTATAAAATTTAAATCAAAATCTGGGTTATGAGTATTTTATTAGTATAATTTAAAAATTACAAAATTGATTTTTTTATTTGTTTATTAAATAAAAATATTTTATATAATTTTATCCAGCTTTTAATGATTATTAAAGTAAAAAAATTAAAACATCGATTTTTTAAAAACAAAATAAAAAACTAAGTTGTTTTTTTGTTAATTTTTTTATTGCTATATAAGCTTTTTTTTAAAACTGCAGTTTTTTGTTTATATTTGTTTTGTTAACTAAAGTTTGAAACTTATTAATTTAATGTTTATTATTTTTTAAATATAAAACATTAAATTTTAATACTGATATAGCTTGTTTATTATAATGATCTAAATTTATTAAATCTGTTTCTTTTTATATTTTTATATTTTAAGCTATAATTTAATAATTATTAAAATTATTAAAATTTCAAAATTTCAGTTTTTTATTTATAGCTATTTTTTATTAATATAAGCAAAATTGTCCTTAATAATCATATTAATTTTAAATTTTTAAATTTTATCAGTTTTTATTTTAAAACTTTGATTAAAATTTAATTTATAATTATTAAAATAGAAAAATAAAAGTTTTATTAATAAAATTGTTCTTGTAAACATTTAAAAATTAAATATATAAATAATTTAATTAAACCTGTAATAAGCTTTACAAATAAAAAATATTTTATAATTTAAAATGTTTATGCTTATTTCTAAATTAAATTATTTATTATCAGCTTGTTTAAATAAATATAAATATTACAGTATTATAAAATAATGCCACTTATACAGATTAATTTAGATGAAGAAGTTCTAAAATTAACTCAGACTTTTGATAGTTTTAAATAATTTAAAAAAGCAATGCAAATTGTAAAAATTAATCTTATAATTTACATTTTAATTATTTAAATATTATTATCCCTTATTTTTATATCAAAGCTTATTATATGGCTTATTTTTTAAATTATACTTATTTTTATTTTATATAAGGGGGTGTTTTTTTTGGCTTCATTATTTTTTCCATTTTTTAAGTACTATTTAAGCGGAAAGATTGTTAGTAAAATTCTTAAACACAAAAATACATCCCCATAATTTATTAATAAACTTTTTGTGCTTATAGTATTTTATGACCTCAATTTTTATTGCAAAATACTTTTTATTTTTTTTGGTTGTTATATTAAATAATATTTTAATATAAATATTTATTTTCTTTAGTTACGTCTTTTTACTATTATTAAATATCTGACTTTTAATAAATATTGGTATATAATAATAGCTTTAAAAAAATTTCTGATAGCATTTTTTTATATATATTATTTTATATAGAGATGTTTTTTAGCTTCATTATTTTTTCCGTTTTTTAAGCGCTATTTCAGCGGAAAGATTGTTAGTAAAACCTTTAACAAAAAAATACATCCCCCATATGTTAAAAAAAATAAGAAAATAAAATAGTGTTTAAAAAAAATAAAATTATTTCTTTGTAATTAAAGCAAATAAGTTTAAAACCTACTTGTTATAAAATATTATTTTACTAGCTTTATAATTACTTTAAAGTTTTTTATTTAAATTTGTTATAAAAATTCCTGCCACACTTAATTGCAAAAGATGTTATCATTTTATTTTAATGTCTATATTTACCAACTATAAAAAATAACTGTTGTTATGTTTTATATATATATACTACCTAGTTAAAACATAAAAAAGATTTTTTAATATAATAACTTAGAGTTTTTTTATTAAATTGGTCCTTGATATTGTATTTTTTAATAAAGCTATTGAGTTTTATAACATTTTATATAAATCTTATAACAACGTTTTTTATTTTATTTGTTTTACATAGTTTATAGCTTATTTTATATTGTTTTTATTAATTTAAGTCTATTTTAATCATATGAACTAATTTTTTTAGCCTATAGCTAATTAACTAAGCGAAAACTGCTTTTAACTCCAATTATTAAACACCAACTTTTATATTATTGTTATAAAATTATGATATTAGAAATGCTTGATTTAAAAAAAAAGTATTTATTGTTTTTTAAAGATAACTATTATTAAATTTAATAACAATTTCACTTTTAAATAAAAACCAAAAATTTTAATATAAAGTATGAGTCTGTTTTTTTTGACTTTCCTTTTTCCATCTTCTAAGCACTATTTGAGCGCAAAAACTGTTAGTAAAATTCCTAGACACAAAAAATATCTCCATATAATAAATAAAATTATGAAAAATAAAATTCAAAACCTATTTTATATTATAGAGTAATCAGTTTTATTTTAAAGCTTTTCTTAGCATATTTTTAATTTTTTATTATGTATACCCCTATTTTTTTTATAATTAAACTTTAGAATAAAAATTTAATATAATAAAGAAAAACACATTATATAAACATTACAATTCATTTGTATCAATTTTAATAGCTATTCATAGTAACCCAAAGTTTATGGAATTTTATAACAACAATAACAAACTTAATCAAGCAATGTATAAAGTTAGTGCTTTAAAGGAAACAGGAAATAAAAACTAACAAATAGCACTATTATCAGTTATAGCTTTAAAATATAGGGATGTATTTTTTTGTTTAAGAATTTCACTAGCAGTTTTTCCACTTAAATAGCACTTAAAAAATAGAAAAAGTAATGAAACCAAAAAAAACACCCCCATATTCTTTTGATAAATAAATATAAAAGTTTTGGATTTAATATAAGTAAAAATCTAAATAATTGTTTAAAAATAATTAATAATAACAGTAATAATAGATATTTATGAAATAATACATGTGGATTTTTTTTTGGTTTCATTACTTTTTCTATTTTTTAAGTGCTATTTAAGTGGAAAAACTACTAGTGAAATTCTTAAACAAAAAAATATAAAAAATATTTTAGCAATTTAAAAGATAAAGCAGTAGCTAGGTCAACATTCTTTAAATATATACCAAGGAATTTTAAAAATGCAGCAAAAAAAAACAGATTTATATAATATATATGCCTAGTGTACAAGTTGGAAAAAAAGTATTCAAAGATAAAATAAACATCATAAAAAAAATAAAGCAGAAATAGAAAATTTTTTTAATAAAAAAAAAAACATAAAAACATAAATTCTATAGTTAATACTTAAAAAAACACATTTAATGAAGCTATTAAAAAATTAAATAATAAAAATTAAATAATAATTTTAGACTTTAAACAAAATATAAATATAAAAACAAAACCAGATTTAATAAATTTAGATCACTACAATAAACAAGGTATATCAGTATTAAGGTTTGGTGTTTTATGTTTAAAAAATAATAAAACAATAAGTAAAGTTTATTTTGGTTATTTATCTAAAATATTAAATCGTGGTTTAGATATGAGGGGGGTGTCTTTTTTGGCTTCATCACTTTTTTCATCTTTTAAGCGCTATTTGAGTGGAAAATTTGTTAGTAAAATTCTTAAACACAAAAATACATCACCATATGCAGGAAACTGTTTAATTGATTTAGTATTTAAAAAGCTTTTATTTAAAAAGTTTGGAAAAATAATATATAAGCAGATACAGGAAACTATTTTAAATTTCAAAAGTCTTACATTATATATTTAAAAGATTTAAAAAATAGATAATAGTTTAAATATTGATCTTAATTTTTTTGTTGAGCATTATAGAAAATATATAGTTAATAGACATTTTAAAAATCTTTTACAATGGAAAAACAGTTTTGAAACATTAAGTAAAATAGAAAATATTAATTAGTTAATTTCAAAATTTAAGATTTTTATTTATGAATACAACAAAACTAACAACTCAATTGTTAATAATAATAAAATAGATATAATTTTTAAAAAGTATAAAAAAAACAAAAATATAAAAAAACAATAGAAAATATAAGGTACTAAAAAGTATTTATTTTTCATTAAACATAATGATAAACTACACTGTTATCCAATATCTGATAGATAAAAAAAAATGTAGTTTTAATTAAAGTTATAAAAGTTATAAAAAATTAAAAAATTAAAGGATCAACCCCGGTTTATTTTATACGAAAATAACAGAAAATTTAAAAGTTTTAATATTTACTAAGCAAGTAAGTAGCTTATCAAATGATAAAAATCAATTATTAAATGGGGGTGTTTTTTTGGCTTCATTGTTTTTTCTATTTTTTAAGTGCTATTTCAGCGGAAAGATCGTTAGTAAAATTCTTAAACAAAAAAATACATCCCCAATGTCGATATTATTTAAATTATTAATAGCTAAGTTAATAAATAGTTAAAAATCAAGTAGTTATAATAAACAAAAACTATTATTATATTGCTTGTATTATATAAGGATGGTTAATTATAGTTTTGGGGCTAACCACTCCCTCCCATGCAGCTATTTATTAGCTTAGTAGTATATTAATAATGTAATTATAACATTAAAATAGTTTATTTGTTTGAATAGCAAATCTCCAATGTTGGCTATAAAGCAATTAATAATAAATATTTCTCAATGAAGGTTTATAGAATTATGTATTTATTTACATACTACGACTTTGATTAATATCAGTGTATATGTTAGATTAGTAAAAGCCTTGCTAATCCAGGGATTTTTATTAAATTTAATAAAATTCCACTAACTTACAATATAAATATTTAAAAATTGGATAAAAAATAAAACTAATTCGGACATCCCCGCTTATTAATAAATCGTTTAATTAAGTTTATATAATTAATTCAAAATCTAAAGTTATTAAATGGCTTAGTGGTCTAGTGGTATGATTCTCGCTTTGGGTGCGAGAGGCCCTGGGTTCAATTCCCAGCTGAGCCCTATTATATGTTTTTATATATTAAATTTTATTTAAAAAACTTTTAATGTCTGATCTAACTTAATAGAAAATGCACTTCAGCAAAAATAAAAACAATTGTCTTTGGATGAATAAAAATGTAAATATTAATTAATTTAAGTTTTAAAAAAAGTTTTATAGCTCAAAAACAACTGCATGTATTTATAAATTTTTAAAAATAAGAAATAAAAACTTAATTAATAAAATGATTTTGTTTATATTAATAGAAAATTTAGCTTTTTACTTATAATAATTTTTTTCAAAATTGTTTTTATTTTAATTTAATAACATTATTTAAACTTATTAATATTTTTTAATAATTAAAATAAATTCGAAATATGCTATAAAGCTATAAAGTTATTTTAGCTAATTATATGATTTTATTTTGATAATAATCAGCTTATACAAAAAAATAAACATTAATTTATTAATATATAGCTATGAAAAGCTATTAAACCCTAGTTTTAACCATCTTTAATTTTAATTACAATAAAAAAACATGTTTATTAAATTAAAATAAATCAGAATTATTAAATCTTAAATTTATCAATCTTTGATTAATTGATTTATTATAATTATAAATTGCAGTAATTATATTTATACTCTAATAATCAAACATTGACTATAAGCTAATTTTATTAAAATAAAAAGTGCTTGTTTTTTATAGCAATGTAAAAATAAAAAATTAATTTAAATATAACAATAAAAAAATATAGTGTAATCTAATATAATAAGTAATTAAAAATATTGTTATCTGGTTTCAATTAAAAATCTAATATTTTATTTAGTCAAATTTTATTATATAAATGTTTAAATTAAAGCAACTATTATTTAATAACTGTAATAAAGATACACTTGTTTTAAATATTGATATTTTATTTAGCTAAAAAAGACAAAAAAGCAATTTAATTAATTTTTATATATTTAATTAATTTTTGTATTTATATTATTACATTTTAAAATGTTTTTATAAAAATTAAAGCTAATTAAGTAATTTATTATTATTATTTATATAAATATTTTATATAAGTATTTTTAATTGATTGTTAAAAAAACTTTAATTCAAATATTTTAATAAAAAAATTATCATTATATATTTTAACTTTTTTTATCATATTATATAGATAGAGATGTTTTTCTTGTTTGATAATTTTTTATTAATAATTTTTCTGCTTTTAAATAGTGCTTAAAAAATGGAAAAAGTGATAAAACTAAAAAAAACATTTTTATATTATTATATTGAAGCTGTCAAAGTTGGTACTCAGTAGCTGGAGTTAAAAGCAATTCTAGCTTAATCAACTGGCCGTAAAGTCGAAAGGGCTTGTTTTATATAGTTAATAGCTTATTATGTACTATTCCTATTAATTTAAATCTATCTTAGTTACGTAACTAAATATAATAGAAGATATTACTGTAAAATCTACGTAAAATATTATAAGACTCAACGGCTTTATTGAAGGTACAATATCAGGGAGTAATTGAATTAAAAAGCATCGGGTTATCATGTTGAAAAATCTCTTTTATACTCCAACTGGATGTCTATATAAGGGACTCTGAATTGATTATTATATTATAATCAATCATAGAGCTGATGAAGCGATATTTCATAAAGTTTTATTTAACTTTTAAAATATGAATACTTGTTTTTATGAAACTATATATGGGGGTGTCCGAATTAGTTTCATTTTTATGCAATTTTTAAATATCTTAAATTTTAAAAACTTTGCTTAAAATTCTATAAAAATAAATTCTTTATTAAAAGCCAAAAGTACCCGACACAGTTTTAAATTATTTTACTATAACTTATATTGTAAATTAGCGGAATTTCTATCGAATTTAATATAAATTCCTGGATTAGCAAGGCTTTTACTAATATAGCCTGTATAGTGATATTAATCAAAGTTGTAATATGTAAATAAATATATATTTTTATAAAACTTTATTAAAAAATATTTATTATTAACTGTTTTACAGCCAACATTGCAGATTTGCTATCAAATAAATAAACTATTTTAATATTATAATTACATTATCAATATATCGCTAAGTTAATAAATAGCTGCATGGGAGGGAGTGGTTAGCCCCAAAACTATAATTAACCATCCTTATGTAACACAAGCAGTATAATAATAGTTTTTACTTATTATTACAACTACTTGCTCTTTGACTATTTATTAACTTAGCTATTATTAATTTAAGTAGTATCAACATTTAATAATTAATTTCTATCATCCAATAAACTACTTACTTGCTTACTAAATATTGAAACTTTTAAATTTTCAGTTGTTTTTGTAAGATAAGCTGGGTGTGAAAGTTGGTACTTAGTGGTAGGAGTTAAAAGCAGTTCTTGCTTAATTAACTTGCCTTGAGTCGAACGGTCTTAGTTTATGTAACTAAGATAGACTTAAATGAATAGGAATAATACGTAATAAGCTACGAACTATGTAAAACAAATATAATAGACAATACTACTGTAAAATCTACGTAAGATGTTGTCAGAAAGACTTAGTGGTTTTATTAATGATACGTTATCAGGGAGTAATTCAATTAAAAAGCTTCAAGTTATCATGTTGAAGAATCTCTTTTATACACCAATAAGTATGGATATTAAAAGGAGATAATATTCCTTGCAATATGAAGTTAGAAATTCTCGCAGCAAATCAAAATAGGGGACTCTGGCTTGATTGTGTTTGAACTTAAGAACACAACAACTTAAGTGATTGTTGTGTTATAATCAATCTGAGAGCTAAATAAAGCAATATTTCACACAATGTTATATTGTTTTTTATTAAGATATTAGTTAGAAAAAAAAGTTTAAAAAAAGTTAAAGCTAAGGTTAAAAAAGTTGAAACTGAAGTTAAAAATAAAAAATAAAAAATAAAAAATAAAAAATAAAAAATAAAAAATAAAAAATAAAAAATAAAAAATAAAAAATAAAATAAAAAGTAAAAATAATTTTAAAATAAATATGATAAGAAATACTTTATTGTAATAAACAACCTTGTTATTTGATTTAAAAATAATAATAATAAAAATAATAGTATATCTAGATATCACAAAAACAGGCAAAGTTTAATATACAAAAACAACATAAAAAAAATAAGTAAGCTTTATTAAATAATAATAATAAAACTCAAAGTTTAATAATTTTGGAAAAAAATCATTAATTTAAAAATTAAATCTATATATATTTAACCATACATTTGAATCAAAATAATCTAATTAATAAATATTATTCTAAACTAACTTAAATAGCTTTTTACTTTTTTATCTAATATTATTTATATTTATAACTTGATATTATAATTAAAATATTGTAATAACTATATTTATTCAGATAAGCTAGTAATAAATATTTTATATAATTGACAGTTTATTACAAGCTATGTTTATAAATTATAATCTATTTTAATTATATAACTTAAAACCTGTTAATACTGTGAAAGTTGATACTCGGTGGTCGGAGTTAAAAGCTACTCTTGCTTAATTAACTTGCCTTGAGTCGAACAGCCTTAGTTTATGTAACTAAGATAGACTTAACTTAATAGAAATAGTACGTAATAAGCTACGAATCATGTAAAACAAATATAATGGAAGATACTACCGTAAAATCTATGTAAGATGTTGTCAGAAAGATTTAGTGACTTTATTAATGATACGTTATCAGGGAGTAATCCAATTAAAAAAGCCTCGAGTTAGTATGTTGAAGGATCTCTTTTATACTCCAACTGGGTGGCTATATATATGAAACATTATAACAGTTATTCCTTATTATAGTTGCCAAGTATGGACATTAAAACGTGGACAATAAGTTCTTCATGATCAGGTGGTAGCAATTCTTACAGAAAATCTATATAAGGAACTCTGAATTAATTATCATATTATAATCAATCCTAGAGCTAATGAATCGATATTTCACAATACTAGCTTTATTTAGTTATAATGCTGCATTTTATAGTTGTTTTTATACTAAGCATTATGTTTATTAAACAATTGTGTTTTAAACTTTATATGCATCTTTAGCTTTTTTTGCAAATTATTATTATTATTTTTAGCTATAATAAATAGCTATTTAACATAAACATATATTTTTTAATCATATTATTATTATCATAATTATAATTTTATGCTTTATTAAACAACTTTTTAAATATTTTATATACTTTTTTAGCGTTTTTAGAAAACTTTTTTTAAAATTTTAACTTTTCATAACTAACACAAAGCAACCAGGCTTTAAGCACCAAATTTTATATACTTAAAGTTATTATTTTTGTTTTATTATTGTTTTTTATAATATACAACTTAATCATTTAATCCTGAATTCTAAATATTTTTATTATTGTTTTGTTTATTATATTTTTATTTTTATTTACTATAACTAATTGATAATATCATTATAATTAATAAAGTCTAATTAATTAAATGTTTTTAAAATTTCGCTATTATTTGTTTTTTTTACTAATGTTTATTATTTTTATAAACTATATTTAAGGGTGTTCTTTTTGGTTTCATTACTTTTTCCACTTTTTAAGCGCTATTTGAGTGAAAAAATTGTTAGTAAAATTGTTGAACAAAAAAATACATCCTCATTTTAAAATAATAATTTTTAAAACTTAATGTTATTTAAGATATTTATTACATTAAAAAAATAAATATTCTAATTTTTATTACTATATAACCCCCAAATTAAATAACACCATTTGGTTTTCCTTAATTTTTTACATATGTACGTGGTGTTTTAA